>CM038227.1:30552059-30633395 GCA_021442155.1 Cymbidium sinense | reverse complement strand
GGTTGATTTAAATTATTGGTTTCAATGAATTTGTCTTAGGTTACTTGCTAGTTTGGGTTTATATATGCTAAAGGGTTGACTTGGTTTGACCCAATTTATATCAATTGATCATCCTAGGGTGATCAACAATCATGACATGAAGCTTGGATTGGCTTAATTCACTTTGATTTGGATTGAATTGGATTTTGGTTCACGTAGGTCAAATTGGCCACTTTGGGTCAAGTGAACCAATTGGATTTAGTTGGTTTGATTTAGTTTAGTATATAGATTTAAGATTGATATATAAATTCAACTATTGGTTTGGATTCAAATGAGTTTTGGTTTTTGAATATTTCAAGTCAAATGGGCTAGGTTGGGTTTGACTTGGGTTGATTTTGGTTTGACTTGGATGATTGTAGGTTTCATTTATATTTGGATAGATGATTGAAGGAATGATTGATTCAAGAGAAAATCCAATTTTGGCTTAATTTAGATGGGTTTTGGCCAAGTTCAAGGAAATGGCTTAAAGGGTTTAAATTGGGTTTGATTTGATTTTGATTTGGTTTTGGCTATTTGAATTTATATTTCATTTATATTTGAGAAGATAATTGAAGGTACAATTGATTTATAAGAAAATCAATTGAGTTCGATTGAATTGGATGGAAATTTTGCTAAGTTCATGAAGGTTGATTAAAGAGCTTGGGAAGGATTTCAAGTTTGATTTGATCTTGGGTTTCAATCAATTGGAATTGAGTTTGGACGATTTGGATTTGAAATTGAGTTTGAGGTTTGGTTGGAAATTTGGATTTGAATTGAATTTAAAAAGGTGTACATGGATTGGGTTTAGGCTATAGGGTAGGTGATTTTTCTAAGTCACTAAGGCATGGCCTAATCCTATGATTAACCCTTCTAAGTCTCTAAGCTTAAGTAAAGTGTTCACCCACTCTCTAGAAGTGTCTTATGACTAAAGAAACCTTAGTAAGGTTTGATCTAAGAAGAGGAGGTTGAAAACTCACCAAAAAAGTGAGGTCAACAAAGGACCACCCAATAGGTGTAACCCAAGGCACAACACATGTATTGGCGTTGACCGAAGCGATCAACAACATCAAAAAGACTACAAACACTAATGAAAATGATTTATACCTAAATCCAAAAGGTAGATAGAATCATGATCTGAGTGCAAAGTAGCTCTCTTTATGCCAAGGCATAAGAGCTAGATGGAATCCATGGGGGATTGAGTATGTGAACCTTCCACTAGGGAAGAAGGTTCAAGCTATCCGCTCAGGATATGGATTTGAGTTTGATTGTGAATATGATTTGTTTGGGTGTGTATCCACTGGATAAGAATCTATAATCTGCTATGGATTAGGAATGTGAACATTCAACTAGGGAAGTAGGTTCAAGCTATCCATTGGGATAAGAGTTTGATGGTATTTCTTATAGCTCCACTAGGAGATTAATTTGATTTGCACCTCATTAAGGAGAAGTTTGGTTTGTTCAATATGTTTTAATTTGACTCCACTGGGAAGGTTGGTTTCAAATTTAGTTTATTATGGACCATGTGCGATGGACACTTAGAAGGTGTTATGCCTTGACCTATCTCTCATTTACAAAAAAAAAGATAGTCTACTAGGCAAGACTATCCCTAAGTGGTTGCCTATTGGATTGCAATACTTAGAAGAAAGCATAGTAGACTTACATCTTTAAAGCTAGGATCAATAGCTTGGGTGATATGTTGGATCTGCAATAAATTGAAATTAACTAGCGACTAATGAGTGAATGCCACTAGGGACTTATGTCAACTCAAAAGATTAATTTCATTAATTTCAATTAATTTTTTTTTTTTAATTTGAATTGGGTTTTTTTGTTTTAATTTTATTTGATGGATCCCATCGCTCTGCGATGGACCACACTGAGAAGGGGCTATGTCAGCCTTGGCCTATCTTAGATTTACCGATCCAAAGGGTAGTCTACCGGTCGAAGGGTAGGATAATCCAACTTAAGGGGTGCCTTTCGATGTGCAACGGCTTTGCTAGACAAAGCATAGCAGACTTACATCTCCAAAGTAAGGAATAACTGTTGGGGTGACCCATTGGATGTGCAACAAATTGAATACCTAGGTCATCTGGTGCAACGTGTGTTGAAAGAAAGAATGCACTTACATCTCAAAAAGACCACCGAGGTAACCTATTAGTGGCATAATAGATTGAAGCTGACCTAAGGGAAACTATTGAGAGATTATTGTGGGGGACTTATCTCAACTCATGAGTAGTCAGGCGATTCCTATAGGGAGTTTTGCTGACACTGCCCTAAAGTGGATGCTTACTTGGGAAAGGTGCCATATTATTAATTCCTAATCCATATATATATATATATATATATATATATATATATATATCTAGATATATTTTAGATTTACTAGACCAAGGGAGAATCTATGCATCCACATAATAATCTCTAACCATAGGGTGGTTAATAGAAATGAGACTGTCCAATCCAAGAGTAACCCGGTGTCTAAATGAGGTCACAAAGGATGTGAGCCAAATAGAGTGCCCACAGGAGGTACTAGGGCATTATCTTAGACCCTGAAATTGTGTAGGTAGCCAACTCAAGGAGAAAGCACTTACATCTACCATGAGTGGTGTATCCACTGGGTCATTGTCAGCATAGTGAACACTAACCAACCTAAGGTTCCCGTCGGTGTGCGATAATTAGTCTAGGAAGAAGGCATGTTGACTTATATCTCCAAAAAGTTGAATTGATTGTTAGGATAGTCTGTTGTCAGCTTGATAGGTGTCATTTGACCTAGGGCTGCCTATCAGTGAGCAACGGTTGTACTTAGGAAGAAAGCGTAGCACACTTACATCTTTCGAAGTGAGGAACAACCACTAGGGTGACCCATTATTGGCATAACTAGTTGAACCCAACCTAAGGGTGACTACTAAGTAGGGAGTCACAAAGAAGGACTGGACTCAAACTTGAAGTAGTCAAGAAGAAAGGTGTTGGGGCCTTACCCTAATCCTCTACTCGACCAAGCTCAATGGCTAGTCCAAGAAGAAAGCATATAGTAGATTTATATCCTCTTAAATGAAGCCAACATGAAGGTAGCTTATCGACCATGTGCCTACCATGCTAACACGGCTTGTCGGTGCAATGGTCAAGTTAGGAAGGAAAGCGTAGTAGACTTACATCCTCCTAAATAAGACACCATTATGGTGACACACTAGCGGGGTAGCACATCATCCCGACCTAGAGCAACTAATGAGTGAGTGTCATATGGGGCATTATCCCACATCAAAGTAGCTCGAGATAAAAGATGTGTATGTGGGTTTATCAGATATACTCAAGTCAAGTTCATGATGGCTAGTTTAAGAAAAAGGCACGATCACATAGTATGACCTACCATGCTAACAAGGAGCTCATCGGTGTAAATGAGTTAAGAAGAAAAGCTAGATTTTACATCCTCTTGAATAAGGGACCACTAGGGTGACACACTAGAAGGATAACACGCACGACATAGAGCAGCTAATGAGTGAGGGTCATGGGGCGTTATCCCACATCAAAGTTGCCCGAGACAAAAGATGTGTATTTGTTCATGTGTTTGTGTTGTGTCAATGCATGATAGGATGTCGCTTGGGTTCCTTACACCTACCTTCAACACATCAAAGAGTGGATGAAATGGTGCCACAGGGGCAATCTGACTCCACCAAGAAAGGATGTCAGTTCTCTTACACCTAACTTAGTTGTTAGTCAAAAAAATGATGCCTCTTGGGTTCTCTTACACCTATCTAGCAGAGAATCATATGTAGTTGTGTTTGTGTTGATGAAGGATAGGATGGGGTTATCTTACACCTATCCTAAACAAGTCATGGTGGATTCGCAAATAAGCAAATAATGCTTCCAATGAAGAAGGGATTTGATGAATGGAAAGATAGGATTTTTATTGACGATAATTATTTTCAAACATTATTTTAAGGATAGTATTTCTTTAAATAGAGCCCGTTGATTGGAAGCATTGGGCGCTCCCCTACCATAGTGGTTTAAACTACTTTCCATCCTTTGAAGCACCAAGGTAGGCCTTTCAATAATCGAAAGTAGAATTTGATTTGAAAAGTTTTGAGATAGACTAACTTTGAAAGAGTTTAAACCATATATATTCAATGTTAATTGAAATCTCTCTTAAGTAGAATCTTGGAGGATACATCTCTAATATCACTTTCATCTCTTTTAGATCAATCCTTGTTATCCCATGATGCTATACTACAAGCCTTAGAAACTCCCCTAAAGTCATCATAAATGTATACTTTAGGGGATTCAACTTCAAGTGTAGTGTCATAACCAATCAAAGACAACTACTATCATAAAGATGGTCTTCCTTTTTCTTAACGCTAGTGACCAAAGAAAGGCATGACCTTATAGATAAATTTCAATGGAAATTGTAAGTGTAAATGACCTCTCATCCTCTAGCATCATTCGACCCATCCTTGAATGAGAAGACGCATGAGGCTATGTCTATCAAATTTGAAATAGGTAATGTGGATTCATCTTCAAGACATGCATAATTGAAATCTTCATAATCGATGTATGTGGATTTGAATGTCCTTCCTTTTGATTGGGCATAATGTTGATAATCATGATATTATCTTTCTTCTTCAATAAGGTTGACTTCAAAGATCTTCTTCTTGGCACAAATGTTTGCATCAAAGTTTGCAAAGTAGGAATAGCAATAGGTTCAATTTTGAGTTTGTAGACGCTACCTTTAGAGATGTATTGGGCACTTCATTATGGTCTTAGGTAAACGCCTTTAAATTAAAAAGTAACCTAACCAAGTCATTGGCATTTTCTTTCTAACTTATCATATATGGATGTTGGAGGGTGGGTGGACTACCTTTATGTTGAGGTTAATCCCTTAAAACTCATTGGTTGATGATCTAATTTTCTTCTCAACTTGGGAGTGTATCCTCTACTTGAAAGTCTTCTAAATTCTTTAAGCAAAGTTGGTAGACTAGGAAAAGATGATTACTTCATTTGAAGGTTTATCTACAATTGAATCCTCTTCGAGCTTGAAGAAAGAGATGAAGTGATTTCTCATATATATATATAGAGCAACTCATAACTTCCAATCCTATAATAATATCATGAGATAGTAAAATTAGAGTCAATGTGCTCGCATACCCACTAAGTTTCTAGTCATATCATTCATGAATTATCCTTTAAGAACTTTTTGTTTTACTGTTATCTACTCCAAAGACTTGTCAAAAGTAGACTCAAAATTTATTTCATATATATATATATATATATATATATATATATATATATATATATATATATATATATATATATATATATATATATATATATATATATATATATATTTCTCCTTTCTTTGTACACTTGTACACATGATTTATCCTTTGATTCCAAATCAATGTGTATTATTGGTGCTTTATTTTTTCTCTTTTTTTCTTTCTCTTTCTCTTCTTTTTTTTCATTTTTTTCTTTTCTTTCTTTTCTCTTTTGTTTCATTTTCTTCTTTCTCCACTTTTTTTTGAGTCTTTGTTTATATTGTGTTCTCTGGAGGGGATTTCATCTTTCCTTTCCATAGGATATTCTATATTGAGTATGACTTGAGGAGGTTGTCACTAACTAAGCAAGGAAGAATCGTTAAGTTCCAATCAAAACCTCTATCTTCTTAGAGAAGGTGAGGGTGCACTCATTATTTTAGCTTAGTGTAACCTTCCAAGATAGTTTAGGACCTTAAGATTAACCTTCAGAATAGTTTGATGCCCTTATTTTGGATTGTGAGGTGTATCTTAAGAATGATATAGAATTTGATTATTTCCAATGACTGGTTTTCTTCTTCCTATGGTGTTGATCAAAGTGGTAGGAACCTGCCACTATAGCAATTGGCTTCTGTGATATCTTCTGAAAGAGAGGTAGAATTGATGTCTACCTACTCTTTTATGGTGCCCAAAATTTCTTCTATTAGATCTGATGATTCAAACTCTTTATCGATAGTGACACCACAAAAGTTTAGAATGGAGGTATCTCTACCTGAGTTTGAATCCTTAAAGAAATCAAGTACATCGGTACTACTATTTTATGGATTACGATTATTATTATGATTATCATTTTGAGAGTTGTCTTCTTTTGGAAATTAGGATTCAGATCATTTGAGTCATACTTATCTAGAATGGATAAGGCATACTAAAAAATCCTTATTGATCATATTGTAGGGAACTTTTATGGTCTTTCTCCTTTGGTTAGGAAACTCGTAATCATATTGTAGGTCAATTGAAGATGTGTTGTCTACACATCTCATTGATGGTCATGAGGGCTACAATCTTTGCATTATCGGAAAGAGAACCATATCGACCTTCTTGAATGTTGTTGACTTGAATTGTTAGCTTGATTTGATTATTGAATTGGAACCCTCATTTAACAAATTTAGGTATGCTAAATGGGGTTGAAATATTAGAGATTTTGAATTTTGTTTTTTTGGAGAATAGACTTTGAATTTGCTTTAAATTTAGTACCCACATTCAACAAATTTGGGTATGTTGAATGGGTTCAAATATTTTGGAGAGGCACTTAATTGATGCTTCCATGTGCTCATATTTGAATTTGATTTTATGTTTGAGACCCTCATTTAACAAATTTGGGTATGTTAAATTGAGGGTCAATTAACTTTGTTTTGGATTTGATTTTGGAATCTTCACTTAGAAAAATTTATGTATGCTAAATGAGATTCAAGTGCATGTTTGAAAAGAATTTTGAAAGCATTTTGTTATTTGATGATGATGTGCATTTGATTTGTTGAATTGATTTGAAAATGGGATCCTTACTTAGCAAAATTAGGTATGCTAAGTGAACCTGTGTTTGATGTATTTTGATTTGATTTTAAAATGAGACCCTTAGCAAATTTAGGTATGCTAAGTGAAGCCCAATGTGTTGATGTATTTTGATATGATTTTGAAAATGAGACTTAAAAAAATTTGGCATGTAAGTAGGGATCAAGTGTGTTTGATGAGTTTTTTTTATTTAATTTTGAAAGAGGAGAACTTCTATTTAACAAATGTTGTATGTTAAATAAAGTTCAATTTGTTTTCAATTTTGAAAAGGTAGGACTCTCATTTGACAAATTTGGGTATGTCAAATGGAGTTCACGTGTTTTTGATTTATTTGTGATTTAAAAAAGGAAACTCTACTTAGTAAATATGGGTATGTTAAGTAGAATCCAATTTGCTTTTGATTTTGAAAAGTGAATTCTCATTTGACAAATTTGGGTATGTCAAATGGAATTCAAATATGTTTTAATTTTTAGTGATTTTGAAAAGGGACTTCCATTTAACAAATTTAGGTATGTTAAATGGAAATCAATTATATTTTCTTTGATTTTCAAAGATGGGACATTTGTGTGTGATGTTGCTTTTGAAAAGAGAAATTCCAACTTAACATGTAGGATGTGCTAAATGAAATTTCAATTTTATGTCACAATCTTATTTGAAAATCTTCATTCAACAAGCTTAGGTGTGTTAAATGGAGATTACTATTTTGAAATATGTGCTTTTGGAAAATGGATTTTAAAATTATTTGATTTCAAATTTTGAAAAGAACCTCCATGCAACAATCATGGATATTGGTTCATGAGGTTTGGTTATCTTTAAATGTAGATATTTTTTCATGTGAATTTTAATTTGAGAAGTGCTTTTTCAAAGTATATATTTTTTTCAAAGAGTTTATTTTCTTAAGTATGAGATGAACCTTGCCTCACCAAGAGAATGGTAAAGAGGTTCAAAATTTTTAGTCATCTCCTTTAGTTAATTCAAAGAAATTTTTTTTTATGGTAATCCTTTTCTTAGATATTTTCTAGCACTTCTATTTCTCTCATACTAAGAAACATAATCCACTATTGGAGTGATTTTAGACCTATTAGTCTTTGCACCTTCTTCAATAAGTCGATTTCCAAAATTCTAACCAATAAGCCCCTTTAATTCATAGGATTATCTCTCTAAACCAAACTGGTTTTCTTCTAGATAGATCTATTTCTGATAATATTTTTCTTGCTCAAGAATTAATTCATGATTTAGATGCTAAGACTAGAAGTGGCAACATTCTATTCAAATTAGATATTACCAATGTTCCTTATCCATATTCTAAATTTATTTGGGTTTTCTGATAAATTTATCTCTTTTATTAAACATTGTATTAATAATGCTTGGTTTTCTATTATGCTTAATGGGGAAGCCTTGAGCTTCTTTCCTTCTTTCCATGGCCTAAGATCAGGGAATCCTCTATCTCCTACCCTATTTATTATTGCTTCTAAGTACTTATCTAGAAGCATCAATGATCTATTCTTAAATAATCCTAGTATGTATTATAGAACTCTGTTCTTATTTTTCTTATTTAAGTTAGATGATTTCATTATTTTTTTCCATGCTTCTATTCATCATATCAAGAATCTCAAGATTTTTTAAATTTGGTAGAGAAAGTGGTCTATCTATCAAATGATAACAAAATCTATTTTAATACTTCTTCAAGCATCTCAATAAAATTAATCAAATCCTACATATCACTAACTTTAAACATCAACACCTTCTTCTTAAGTACTTGGTGCTCCTCTTTAAATGTCCAAAATGATCCCATCTTTTGATGTGTTAATTCAAAAAAATTTAAATAAAATATATGTTTAGGAATTTCATTTACTTTCCTTTGGTGGCAGGGTCACTATTCTTAAAGCACTCTCAATTCAATGCCTCTTTATTTGATTCAAACTATTATCCCCACTAATGCTACTCTTATTAGAATTGATCGCTTGCTTAATAATTTTTTTTGGGGATCCAATAATTCTACTAAAAGAATGCATTGGACTTCCTGGCATAAATGTTGTGGTCCCTGAAGGGTGGTCTTGCAAAGATGTTCTTACTTAGCTTCTCTCATAAGCTCGTGGAATTTTAGAAAGAATGATAGCCTTTGGGCTAATTTTATGAAGAAAAATTTTTGCCAAGGTAAACACCCTCTTATCTGTGCTTATAAATTTGTTGACTCTCTGGTTTGGAAAAGGCTTCGCTTCATTAAATGAGTTATTGAACCCTAATATCTCGGGGTATTCATTCTGAATCTTCTTTCTTTGGCAAGATAATTGTATTGGAAATGGCTATATTGAATCTCTTTATCTACCACTCTACTACGCCTATCAAAGTTAACTCTTTTAGCATAATATCTTGGAATGAAAATAAACTTGAGAATTATATTTTTATTTCTCTTTTAGATAACTTTAGAAATATCCTTATTTTCTCTAACAAACTTGAAAAAATTCTCTTTAAGCTTTCTTACAATGGTGATTTTATTCTTAAAGAGGTTCAAAATTTTATTAGAAATAAGCAAAACTCCTCTAATATTTTCATTAAACTTTGGAACAATATCATTCCCATTTCATTCATTTTTTAGCTTGGAGGATTTTGAATAACTTTATCCCGTGGACTTTTTGCTCTGGAATAAAGGGTATTATTTGCCTTCAAAGTGCAATTGTTGCTTTCATATTGAAAATGTTAATCATGTGTTTGTCAATGTGCTATTGCTTCTAAATTATGGTTATGGTAAGATGATTTAATTAATACCAACTACTTTCATGGCAATCTTTCCATATATGAACTTCTTGAAGTCTATTTGCAAAAATTTATGAAAGGTCATATCAATGTTCTAGTTGCTATTACCCTTATCTGGTTCATCTGGATGGACAAAAAATGTTAAATATCATGGTATTCCTATAAGCCATAAAAAGATCCAACTAGAACCGAAGAAAATATTCAAGCTCTGTTTAATGCCAATCTTATTGGTAACATTCATATTAGAGGCTATAAATATGTGGCTAAAAAAAATATCATCACCGATGTTGACTAATAAAAGAGCTAGGATTATCAATTGGATCAAACCTAAAAGAAAATTTGATTAAATTGAATTCTGATGGTTCTATTGCTCCCAATAAATATGGTTATGGTGGTATTCTTAGGAATTCTAGATGTAATGCCATTTGTGTTTTTGCCTATCCTCTTAAAACTTGTTCTATTATCTATGCTGAGCTTATGGTTGTCAATAAAGCTATTGAAATTTGTTTGAATAAAAGTTTCAACATCTAGATTGAAGTTGATGCTCTTTCTTTTGACATGCTAAACTCTAATAGAATATGAAATGCTAATTCATTTTATCTTCTCAATCATTCAAAAATCTTTTCAAGTTTGTTATAAACATTCCCATATCCTTCATGAAGGTAATTGCTGATTTCTTGGCTACTTTAGGTGCCAACATAACTGATTTCTATATTTTACAATCAAAATTTGCCTAAACTTTTAAGGTTGGTCAATCTAGATAACATGGATTACCTTATCTCATTATAATTTTCTTAGTTTGGTTTTTTTCTGTTGGTTTTAATGAGCCATTGCTTTTGGTTCCCCTTTGTTAAACCCCTTTGGGTTGTGGCCATTTGCTTATTTTCACTCTTACTGTTTTGTTTTGTTGAGCTATTACTTTTAGAGGGTTGGTACGGTGGTTCTTATTTTTCTTAGGTTATTTTGATTGCCTGTGCTATTTGCTGGGATGATTATTTGGTTATTTTGCTGACTTTCATTGGGTGGTGGTTTTGCCTACTATTTTCTATATGGCATATCTCTGCGAGTTGCTTCCTTAACTGTTGATTTTCGTGGTGGCTGGGTGGGTGGCTAGGTTGTTGGTTGGCTAGTTTATAAGCTTCTGTTGGTGGCAGATCGTAGGGCTATTGGTGGTCTATGGATTTGGCATGGTGGATGTTATTTGTTGACTGTTATTTTGTGAATTTTGGTTGTTATTTAGTTTAGGTTTGTTTCTTTTGCTTCTACACTTTTCCTAGTTATCATGATAAAAGATGGTTTGTTGGCTATTTTATCTGGTTGGAGTGGCTATTTGGCCTTTTTTTTCCTGTTCTATGACATGTTGGTTTGCATTATAGTTCTCTCTTGCAGCTTCCCTTTTGTGGTTTGGGTGACGCCTTGTCTTTCTTTGCTTTGTGGAGGCATGAGCTCTTGTTTTTTTCTTTTGGTCTTGGTTTTTTTTGGTTTGTGTTGTTAAGGTCATGATGCTTGCACCTTTGATGTTATTATTCCTCTTGGTGGTTTTGGTGATGTTCTATTGATCTTGTCCTTGATGGTTGGTTAACTCGCTTATTGGGCTTATTTTTTTTTGGTATTTGTGGTTATTTTGGCTATTATGTCTACTGCTTGGAAGAGTTTGTAGCCTTCCAAGATGATGGACTTGGGATGATGGGCTACAAGAGGTATGCTAGCAATAATGGCCTTGATGTTTCACTCTCTATCTTCTTTTGGCTGGTAGCACTATATGTAATTGTAACCCTTCTTCGGAAGTTTGGATGCTTATATAGTGTTGCCTGAGATGATAAATGACCCCAGCCTTTTTCTTTACTCATTTTGTTTGCTCATACTTTATGCTTGCTTAATTATACTCATCCTTTCATTAGTATGTTGCATATTTCTTTATAGGTTGGAAGAATCTTCCGTGTATCAAAAGGTCTGGATGTTAGTCAAATATGGATCAATTGTTGTTCTAATTTGGTTTGTTTTTGCTTTTATTTTTTTTCTTATATTATTGTAATAGTTAGGGTTTATCTCTTTAGACTTATTGTAGTTTTGAGCATTAGTTTAGAGATTTACCCCTCTAAGGACTTGGTATTTTTCTTGTGGCAATAAAATTCTAATTTCCCTAAAAAACCCTAAACCAAAAACCTAAACTTAAACTAAATAAAATATATATAAAATTAATTAAATTAATTAAATTAAAACTAAAACCTAAACCTAAACCTAAAAATAAAAAAAAAATAAAAAACTAATCTAATAAAAATAAATAAAAAAACTAAACTAAAAATAAGTTGAAATAAAATAAAACTAAACCTAAAATAAAATAAAATAAACTTAAAATAAAATAAAATAAAAACCTAAACCTAAAATATACCCAAAAAAATAAACCTAAAAAATAAATAAAATAGAACATAGACCCATAAAAAAAAAACTAAACCTAAAATAAAGTAAAATAAATTTAAAGCTAAACCAAAATAAACTAAACTAAAATAAATAAAACCTAACCTAAACATAAACCTAAAATAAACTAAACCTAAACCTAAACCTAAACTAAATAAAATAAAATAAATTGAAAATAAACATAAACCTAAACAAAAAATAAAACCTAAAAATAAACTTAAAATAAAAACCTAAAACCTAAACTTAAAAATATAAAATAAAAATCTAAACATAACTCTAAAAATTAAAAATAAAACCTCAACCTAAAAAATAAAATAAAAATAAACCTAAACTAAAAAAAATACATAAATCTAAACTTAAACCTAAAAAATAAACTAAGATAAATAAACATAGAATAAATAAACTAAATTAAATAAATATGAAAATAAAACTAAACAACAACAACAAAAGCCTAAACTCTACATGAATCCTTCATAAATTAAAATTCTCAAAATCATATACTAAGATCATTTTTATACATCTTAACCAAGTAAACCTCTACCTAACATAAAGCAAATCAAATGCATCTACTAAAATCATAACCTAAAACCAAAAGACTCTAATCTAATAAAACTAATATACCATTTTGCATTCTATCTAAGAGTAAAACCACACATCCACCTAAAATCCTCATCTCAAAATAACTTAGTAAAAAAAATAAGTCATATCTTAATATCTTATAAAATTTTCCTTAAGTTTAAACTTTTCTATCACATAATAAAATAACTAAATCCAACCTAATTCTAATAATATCTCCATCTAACCATCATTAATAAAAAATAAAATAAAATAAACTAAACATTAATAAAAAATAAAATAAACTAAAATAAATAAAAAATAAACTAAATAAACTAAATAAACCTAAACCTACCAATTAACTTAATTTAAAAAAATAAAAAAATAAAATAAAATAAAAAATAAAACCCTAAACCCTAAACCAAAATTAACCCTAAATAAAACCCTAAATCTACAACCCTAAAAATAAAACCTAAACTAAACTAAACCTAAGCTAAATCCTATAAAACTAAACTTAAACTAAACCTAAACTTAAAACCTAAACTTAAACCTAAAACTAACTAACCTAAACTAAACTAAACCAAACTAAACCTAAACTTAAACTAAACCTAAACCCTAAACCTAAACCTAAACTAAAACCTAAACCTAAACCAAAATCTCTGACCTCCCTAAACCTAAACTAACCACAAATGCTAAAACCCCTAAACCCTAAAGCCTAAACACTAAAGCCTAAAGCCTAAAACCTAACCCTAAACCCTAAACCCTAAAAGCATAAAACCTAAAACCCTAAACCCTAAACCCTAAACCCTAACCATATACCCTAAACCCTAAACCTAAACCTAAAGAAACTAAATAAACTAGAAAATAAACCTAAACCCTAAAACCTAATAAACCTAAACTAAAACCAAACCTAAGAATGTGTTGATGAACATCAAACAACCGTGCTCGCTTAGATCTAACGGTTGAGATGAAGGCTGCGATTATCACAATGGGTGGTGGGGCATCTGAGGTGGTGGATATGGAGGTCTGAGCAAGTGAGGAAAGGGGGAGAGTGAAAGAGGTTATGTACTGGTCATGGCGGAGAGATGGATATGATGGTGGATCACTGAGAGGTCTGGTTGGATGGGAACTAGAAATTGATGAATAACATCCGACTGCTACTAATGGAACTGTGTCTTTATAGTAGAGACGGTTCTAGTTATCTTGGGTTTTTCATTTGCTTAATGCGTGCTCATTTTTTATATATGCTTCGCTTATGTCATAGAAAACTTAGTTTGTGATGTGGTTGATGAAATCAAAAATAAGAAAAGTTGAATCTGAATTTGTTCTAATTAAAACCAAAACCCTAAACACTAAACTAAAACATGAACCATAAATCCTAAAACCTAAACCCTAAAAAAACCTAAACCCTAAAACCCTAAAACCTAAAACCATAAATCCTAAACCTTAAACCTTAAACCTTAAACACCAAACCCTAAACCCTAAAAACCTAAAAACCCTAAAGCCTAAAGCTAACCCTAAACCCTAAACCCTAAACCCTAAACCCTAAACAAACCCTAAACCCTAAAAAGCTTAAAACCTAAACTAAATAAAATCTAAAAAAATAAACAAAACCTGAACCAAAATAAATAAAATAAAATAAAATTAAAACTTAAACCTAAACCTAAACCTAAACCTAACCTAAATAAAATAAAATAAAATAAACTAAACTAAAATGATAGATAAAATCCTAAACTAAACAAAAAAAAATAAAAAATAAAAATAAACTAGCTAAATAAAAATAAAATAAACCTAAAATAAAATAAAATAAAAAATTAAATAAAACCTAAACCTAAAAAAACAAAACCTAAAAAATAAACCTAATAAAAAATAAACCTAACCCTAAATGTAAAAAAAAAAAACCTAAACCTAAACTTAAAATAAAAATAAAATAAACCTAAACCTAAACTAAAATAAACTAAACAAAATTAAATACAACCAAACCTAAACCTAAAGTAAAAACTAAACCTAAGATAAATAAAATAAAATAAAATAAAAATAAATGAAACCCAAAAAAATAAACCTAAAATTAAAACCAAAAACAAAAAATAAAATAAAAATTTAACCTTAACCAAAAAATAAAAAATAAAACTTAAACCAAAAAATAAAATAAGAATAAAACTAAACTAAAAAAATTAACCTAAACTTAGAGAATAAACTAAAATAAAAAACCTAAACTAAAATAAATAAATCTAAAATAAATAAATTGAACTAAATAAAAATAAAAAATAAACATAAATAAAAATAAACTAAATAAGCTAAATAAACCTAAACTTACTGATTTAGTTAATTGAAAAAAAAAACCAAAAACACTAAATCCTAAACTCTAAACCCTAAACACAACTAACTTAAAAGAAACTAAACCTAAACCTAAACCATAAAAAAAGCATAAACCTAATCCAAACTAAACCTAAACCTTAACCCTAAACCCAAA
Organism: Cymbidium sinense; assembly: GCA_021442155.1. NCBI lineage: Eukaryota > Viridiplantae > Streptophyta > Magnoliopsida > Asparagales > Orchidaceae > Cymbidium > Cymbidium sinense. Next base: position 30,618,362 of record CM038227.1, on the reverse strand, counting down.
ACTAAACCCCAAACCCTAAACCTAAACCTAAAGTAATTAAATAAATTAAGAAATAAACCTAAACTTAAACCCTAAGAATGGGCAGAACCTAAGCATGCTCTTTTTCTATCTATGTCATCACATGTCTCTTAGAAAACTTGGGGTGTTACTTGGTTGATGAAATCGAAAGGAAGAAATGTTGACTCTGAATTTATTCTTTGTTAAATGAAACATAAACCCTAAACAAAAACCTAAACCCTAAACCTAAAACCCAAACCCTAAACCAAAAACATAAACCCTAAACCCTTAAAACTCAGAACCCTAAACCCTAAAACCCTAAACTCTAAACTCTACTCCCTCTTTAAAATAAGCATTAATTACTTAAAGTTTGAATTTAAACTTTATAACATACTATTCATATCAATTTTAATTAGGCATTTTTCTTCAAGCTATAGTTTCATAAGTAAAATGGTTTTGAAAGTTTTAATCTATAATTTTATATATGATTTTAGTAATCATATATATATATATATATATATATATATATATATATATATATATATATATATATATATATGTGTGTGTGTGTGTGTGTGTGTGTGTGTGTGTGTGTGTGTGCACTTAAAATATTACTTTATTGTTTATTTATGCTTTGATAATTCCAATCATATATATTTTTTAAATGATACATATATGTTTTCATAAGCCACCCTTTCCCCCGTTTGAGCGCCCTAGCTGCCCTCGGTGATTTCTCCCATTTCTGATCGAGTTATATTTCCCGAGCGAGGATTCTTCCCTTCTCCTTTCTCTCTTGCTTTTTCTAACTCTACCTAATTTGTCGCTGACCCTTATCGGCGATTTTGGCTTCTCTACTTTTTTGGCTTTGATTTCAGTATAGTGTGCTAGTGCTTCAGCTGGGATGCCATACTTATAAATATTGATTCATCGGTTGCTGTGAATCGATGCATCTCGCTTATGGCAAATTTGGATTCAGAACTAAAATGGTACTATTCCTACCGATCTTCAAAATCATTTAGGGATGTGCTTCCTGGTAAAGTAAATAACGGTGGTGAGTCTTTTGATTTTGTTTCTACTATTTTTCAGGGTGTACCCGCTCTTATGTGCTCTGATGTTGTGGTAGAAAAATTGGCTAAGCCTTATGAGTTTGCTTTATTGGGTAAATTTGCTCTTCGACGCTCGTCCATGGAAAATATTCGAAGTTTTTTTCATTCACTGAAATTGACAGGTGTTTTTTCGGTGGGTTTAATCGATTCTCGACATATTTTGATTCAATTGGCTAACGATTTGGATTACTCTCATGTTTTTGCAAGACGTTCTTATTATGTGTTCAACTGCCAAATGCGTTTATTAAAATGGACCCCATTTTTTGACATTAAAGAGGAATCTCCTATTATTCCAGTTTGGTTGTCTATCCCCAATCTTCGTGCATTTCTTTAACCGAATTTTTATGGTGGTGGCCTATTGGTCGTCCTCTCCAATTGGATCAAGCTCTGCCTAAGACCTTATGTTGCCCTTGTTTTTGTGGAAGTGGGTATTACTAAAAAATATCCTAAGGAAATTTTGATAGGATTAGAAAAATATGGATATTTGCAAAAAATAGAATTTGAAAATTTTCCTATATTTTGTTCACAAATGCAAAATTCATGGTCATGGCTTTCGACTATTTTATAGCTCACCCATATTTAGAAAAGAATTCTTTGGTCTCCAAATCTACCCTTGGTACTAAGGATAATGTGCAAGAAACATCAAAGGAGAGAGCGCCCCATTAAGCGATAAAATAAGCCCCAAACTCTTGGCATAAAATTGATCCAAAGTTGAATATGGCATCAATCCCTCATAGGCACAAACCTAATGAAGGATCATTTTCCTCATGGTGGAGCCAAGTCCCAAATACAAAATAGCGATAATAATGTTCAATCGATTGGATCTCCTCTTGATTCTCTAAATAATGCTAATTGTATTGCAATGTCATCTCTAGCTAAAGATCAATTAAATGAGAAGGTTAGTTTGGAGGAGGTGCAGTATTTAGAGATAACTTTCACCCCGGATATAGGGGTTTGTGTTCTTCCCCATTCTAACCCATCCACCAACTCTTCTGCTAATGTGGACCAAAATTCTAAAACTAAGATGCATTAGGAGAGGAACAATGAGTTGGAAGAGGAGAATTGATAGGTAACCTTCAGGAATCTACAGGCAATAAACAATTAATTGGAATCTCCGTATCGGATGGTGAGGCTGCTGGTTTGGAAAATGATTTTCATATTATCTCAAAAAGGAAAAACAAATCACATAAATCTAAATCCCCTATCTTTTCTAGAATTACTAGATCTGGCTCTTCTCATCCTAAGTAATGGTCTCTTTCCTGATTTGGAATGCGAGAGATAGACTCCTTCGTCAAATAGACTTAGCAACTTAGTTCATAACCATAACATTTCTTTGCTGGCAAATTTGGAACCCTTTATTCTTCCTTCTAACATCCAAACTATGGCTAGAATGATTGGTTTTAGTAGTTCTTTTGCTAATTCAAGTAATAAAATTTGGATCTTTTGAAAAAATTCTTTTAATTTACATATTATTCAGGACCTTCACGAGGTTGTGAATACTCAAATCACATTTGGCAATTGGTCTTGCTTTGGATCCTTTGTCTATGCTTCCTGCAATAAGTATGGTAGAAGGAACCTATGGAACGATCTGATTAATTTCTAATAATGCTCCCCGGTTCATAAGTGGAGATTTTAATATTATTTCCTCGAATGAAGCGGTGGAAACCCTCCTAACCCTTTATCTATGGAAGAATTTAATAATATGGCTCTTGATTGTCATTTGATGGATCTGGGTTTCAGTGGCCCCCAATTCACATGGAATAATCACAGAATGTGGAAAAGACTTGATAGGATCTTGTTTAATGATTTATGGATAAACTCTTTTCCGAATACATCGGTTGAACATCTTAGTAGAACTCTATCCGATCACTCTCCTTTGCTTATTTCCATTAATACAGTGTCCCTCCTCTACCTTTTCATTTTAGAATATGTGGTTCTGGATACTAGATTTAAGGAGGTGGTGGCTATTAATTGGGGAGATCCTCTTATCTTGATGACTCTTTGGGATGAAGAGACTTTGAAATTAAAAGGCATAAATAATTGCTCAAATGGTGGAATAAAAATTGTTTCAAAAATATTTTCACTATAAAAGAATTAGAACAAGAGGTCATATCATTAGAGGAAGAGGTTATTCGGATCCTTCTAAGACTCTTTATTAAACCAAGCCAAAGATAAATTATCCAAATATCAAGATATGGAGAAAACTTACGGATACAAAAGGCTTACGCTAAGAAACTATCGGATAGGAATACCAAGTATGCATTATTCAATAAGAAAAAAGTCTTAAATTGCATTAAGAAAATTAAAAATTCTGATAATAGTTGGATTTCTGATGAAAATGAAATTGCTGGGTGTTTCTTATTTCAATAACATGCTTAATAATCATGTGAGTGAGGAGGATTTGGTTAGTCTTGAGGTTATCCCCAAAATCATAACTGAAAATGACAACATAATGCTTACATACTTACCTTCTGAAGATGAAATTACATCGACCATTCAGAGTATGAATACAGATTCTGTGGTCGGCCCTGATGGATTCACTCCTCTCTTTTTTCAAAAATATTGGAATGTTATCAAAGATGATGTGGTTAAAGCGATTCTTGATTTTTTTAGAGGGACCACCCTCCCCAAATTCTTCTCTAGTACTTCCATTGTACTAATTCCTAAAATCAAAAACCCTGAACATTGGAATCAATTTAGGCCCATAAGTCTTTGCACATTCTTCAATAAGCTCATATCCAAGATCCTTGCTAAAAGATTGGGTATGCTACTTCCCAAAATCATTTCTCCTAATTAAACTAGCTTTGTTAAAGGTCGTTCTATTTCTGATAATGTATTATTGGCTCAAGAAATTGTCCATGATTTAAACACTAATAAATTAGACATATCGAAAGCATATGATAACATTAGTTGGTCATTTATCTATAAAATTTTATCTTTATTTGGCTTCTCCAACTCCTTCATTAATTTAATTAAGAATGATATTGAAAATTATGGGTTTTCCTTACTTATTAATGGTAAGATCTATGGCTTCTTTGGATCATCATGGTATCGTGCAGGGGATCCCCTTTCCCCGGCCCTTTTCATTATTGTTGTGGAATATCTTTCTCGTAACTTTAAACTTATGTTTCTCAGAATGCCCAACATGTGCTACAAGACTAATGGTAGTTTTCCAATTTCTCATCTTTGCTTTACAAATGATTTCATTATCTTATGCAATGGGTCTACCTATTACATTAAGAAATTGTATAAATTTCTTATTCATTTTGGGAGGGAGAGTGGCCTTAAAATTAATCCTGATAAAAGTGGCTTCACTAGTAACTCGATCCCTATTCCTGTGATTAAATATCAAGAATATCACGGGTTTTGAACAATATACTCTTCCTATTAAATATCTCGGTACCCCTTTATATCGTGCTGCTAAAATATCTTTCCTTTTTGATGAAGTAATTCAAAAAATCTATAAGAAAATCTCCTCATGGGAATTCCACCTTCTTTCTTTTGGAGCCAGATTAGTCCTCATCAAAAGTATTCTCTGCTCCTTACCCTTCTATCTGTTTTCCACTATTGTCCCTACCACATCTATTATTAATAAGATAAACCAGATTTTTAATAAATTCTTCTGGGGATCAAACTCATCATCTAAGAAAACACACTGGGCTAGCTGGGACAAGTGTTGTGGCCCTTTGAATGAAGGTGGCTTGGGTTGTAAAACTTTACAAGAGTTCATCAAATGTTTTTCACATAAAATGTGGTGGAACCTTAGAAGTAATTACAGCTTATGGTCAAATTTTATGCTTTTTAAATACTGTAAGGGTAAACATCCATTAATTTGCAGCTTCAAAATGGGAGACTCCTGGGTGGAAAAGACTTTGTAACATTAAGTGGGAGGCTGAAGAGCTTATATCATGGGGTGTTAATTCTGGTTCATCCTTTTTTGGCAAGATAATTTGGGTGGTTCTATAGATGCAGTACTTAACACCCATTCAATCGAAAGGATTAAAGTAAGTTATTTCATTACTCAAAACTCTTGGAATATTGCTCAACTAGGAGCCTATGTCCCTAATACTATCATCAAAAAAGTTCTGAATATCATCCCTACAACTAATAAAATGGATCAAATTCTATTCAACAAATTGGCTACTGGAGACTTTATTTTTAAGGATGTGACTATTAGATCTAACTATCAAGACTCTCCAATATTTTCCAAAATTTGGTGTAACGCTATTCCAACCTCCTTTTCGGTTCTCACTTGGCATATTCTTAAACAATATATTCCTGTGGATGCCATTCTACAGAAAAAAGGATTCCATCTCCCTTCTAAGTGTCAATGTTGTTTCCACATAGAAACTTTGGATCATGTTTTTGTTAATGGACCCATCGCTGCTAAAGTATGGCACTGATATAATAGTTTGTTGAACACTTTACTATTTGATGGATCCCTTTCTATCATAAATCTATTTAATAACTTCCTATCCTATGCCCTGAAAGGTCATGTCAAATGTGTGCTTGCTATTACTCTATTGTGGTATATCTGGATGGAAAGAAATGAAGCTAAACATAATGACATTCCCATGAATTTTCAATGCATCATTGCTAAAGCTAAAGATAAAATTTCCTCCCTTTACAAAGCTAAACTTCTCCAGCCGTCGAGTTTCAAAGATGTTAAACGATTGTCTCATTATCTTGGGATTTCTCTACTATAGACTGAATTTGATTATATTTGTAAGACTATTTATTGGACTAAACCTCAAAACCATACTATTAAGGTGAACACGGATGGTTGGCTAAATGGTTTCAATGGATGTGGGGGTATCTTAAGAGATTTTAAAGGAAAGATGATTATCGCTTTTGCTATTCCTTTAAGACCTTGTTTTGTTCTTTTTGCTGAACTCTATGGCCTTCACTATGGGATATTATTATGCATTCAGAAAGGTTTTAAAAAAATATGGCTTGAAACTGATGCTTTACTGCTCTTGAATTTACTAAAATCTGGAGCTCATGGTAATGCTGAAGTATATTATAGTCTCAATCATACAAGAAGGCTTCTTACTTCCCTTGATTATCACATCTCATATTCATTGAGAAGGGAATTCTTGCGGATTTTCCGCTAATGCAAAGTCCTCTATGGTTAAATTAATTTTCAATGATAATATTCCCCCCTTATTAAGAGGGTTTTGTGAATTTAGATAGATATGGTCTCCCCTATGTTAGGAAAATGTAAGCTTCTATGTTTGGAACTTAGATATTGTGCTGATTGGTGGAGATTTCCCATCTTTTTTCCATCTCTTTTTGCAATTTTATAATACTAGATTCACTCTATATTTTTTACTCAATTTTTTGAGGAACTTGTCCCTTGATGTTTTAATAAGATGGTTTTGATGGTTGGAGAGGAAATTTCCTCCATCTTTGGGTGTGTGGCTGGTTGTTTATCATCCATTCTGCTAAATGCTACCTAAGACTCCTTTGACATAAGAAAATGCTACAGCAGCCCAAGTATAGAATCGATTTTCTCTGGGCTGCGGGGAAAAAGTTTGTATGTTGTCATCTTTTTCTTTATTAGCTGGAATATGGATATCATTGGTTACTTGGTGATGAGGTGGTGTTTTATTCCATCAGGTAGGAATTATTTTCTTGGTCCAAGAAGTACTGTTGATTGCCTTTTAACCTTTGTCTTTCTGTTTCTTTTCTATTTTTGTTTCTGTTTCTTTTTGGCTGGTTGTTGCCTAGTCTTAGTATATATTCTCTGGATTGGTTGGTGCAGTTTTTTATTGATAAAAGAGGGAAATGTTTGTTTCTTTGGTGTTGGTTGTCTCCCTTTGGTTGGGGATTGTGAGGCTGCCTTGCATGTTGCAATTTCGGTATAGAGGGCTCATAATAAAATTTCTAACTGTATATTCATCGGAGATTTCTTATGCCTATCCTGGGTTTATTACATGGAGGTTGTCGGTTGTTTATTATTACCTCGCCTTGCTTTCTCTCATGTTGGTTATGCCATGATCTATAAACATATTTTGATGGCTCTGAGTTGTAAGGTGATTTGGTTTCATCCAGTGGATAGCAACTACTTTTTATTTACTGCTTATATCAAGGTGGTGAGCTTTATAATTTTCTTCGAATGGACGGTCATCTCAGGTTTATTTTCTTTGACGGGTGTCAATTTAATCTCCTGATTTGGATGGTAGTAGCATATGTGTGGTACCCCTGGTAGGATGCATATGTTTGTGGTTGTCCCAAACTAGTGGATTGATTCCTGCAACTGCTTTCTCCGCATTATGGTTTTCAAATATAATTATTTCCTCTCTTATGGGTACTTGCTGGCATTCAAGATATTTGCAGGTGTCTTCTTTTATTACAGGTTCCTGCTAATTTGTGTTGGATCAAAGCTCTTTTACTCCTCTCAAGCGGATGGTAGTGGATATTGCTGCGTGCAAAGGTTTGTTTCTTTATTATTGGGGTTTGTTTTTTGCTTTTGTTGTCTGAGTTTTGTACTTAGATAGGAGTTTTACTCTTTAGATTGATTGTAGCTCTTTGAGCGGTAGTCTCAGAGTTTAAACCCTTTAAGGATCTTGTAACCTTTTGTTTGAGCAATAAAATTCCCCTATATGGGGTTCCAAAAAAAAGAATAAATATATTCATAAAAAATTTGATAAAAATTAATTACATTTATATTAAAAGTATATTCATTTAAAAAAATATTTATGTAAGAGAGCATCTAAGGGGCTGTTTGGTTGCCTGCATTTCAAGTGTTTGGTTGCAAGTAAAGTAAAATTCCAGTGTAATATAATGCATTTTAAATACACCAAAAAAGCTAGTTTACGTGTATTTGGAATTCGCCAGATTTGGCTAATTCAAACACCGCCAATGTAAAGTGATGCGACACCACCCGTCAGCCGCCATCACTCCGCCACTAGATGTCAAAACCTTCAGTTTACTTTACATTACATTTTGTCAACCAAACCAAAAAAACATAGTCATGAATTTGTAAAGCTCTCAACCAAATAATTATAAAGTAATCATTTTACACTGAATTCATTTTACACTGCATTCCTTTTACACTGCATTCCAAATGCAGGCAACCAAACAACCCCTTAGACTTACTAACAAACACATCATCTACCAACATGAAGCTTCCTTAGCAAAGCATCCTTAGTATAAGCTAAAATTCAACTCTACTTTCTTATAACTTATAATCTCTCTCTCTCTCTCTCTCTCTCTCGGTAATTGATGTAAGAACTCTCTAAGTACATTTTATTTTCTTAAAACATTACATTTAGAAATATTCTTAATTCATTATTGATTAAGTGCATACTAATCTAGATGTAGCCTTCTTTAGATATTGAAAGATTCAACCAGAATATAATTATTATTTATATAATATAAATTGTACTTTATTGACACAAAAAAGTAATTCTATTTTGTGAAAAATGTTCAAAACTTAAAAAAGTTTTTCATATGAAAGAGTGATTATGTATATTTTTATTATTAATTATTATCAAGATATATACAATAATTGTTAAATGAATCACATCAAATAAGAAATAAAAGAATATTTAAAAGCTTCATGATCGGGATTTTTGCTACACATAAGTGTAAATGTAGTATCATATATTCTTCCAATAAATACTTTTTTTTAATAAAATTTTTGAATGAGTAACATTAAAATGCCTTTAAACAAAGTATAAAATAACATTTAAGTGTTTACTTATAGGGGTTTATTGCATGCAAATTATTATTATTATGCATTATTATTATTATTATTATTATTATTATTATTATTATTATTATTATTATTATTATTATTATTATTATTATATTATTATTATTATTATTATTTTGATGATATGCTTGGCTTAAATGATATATATTTAATAGTTGGTATCATTTATGTGTCACATTTGATTCTAATCACTTCACTTTAAAATATACAGCTAAATATTTGTTAGGTTGTATTGCAACATTGACCTATGCAATAAAAATATTTATTATCTCAGCAGTTGATGTGTTTTGATAGGTATTTTCTTGAGCACATTTATTGAAGAAAGATTTGTGCATTGTAACACCCTTCTAATTATGGAAATGAAAAGAATTTTGTAAACTTAATTAATGTAGTAAATTATTTTATTTGGGCTAAGCCCTAATTTTTTTTTTTTTCATTTCTGATTTAATTTTCATATTGTTGGAAATTTTAGATATGAGCTCATATATATATATATATATATATATATATATATATATATATATATATAAATACTATCTTATTTTTAAACCTATTAATTTATGATTAATAAAAATATTAATTTTTTTAGGTTTTGACACTTATTAAATTTGTATGGAATATTTTATTTTATAATAGACTAAATATTTTATTTTATTTTATAATAGACCGAAATAAAATGAAATGCAATAAATAGTATCATTATCCTCCTAATATTTATTTTTAATCGTGCAATTATTTACTCAAAATGAAGATGATCAGTCATTTCATCTAATAAATATTAATCTCACATATTTATCCAAAAAACAATTGACTTCGCTAATATTAATTTCAACCTTACATGGTTTGCTTTATATGCAATTAGTTCCAATGGCTTGTTAAAAAAAATTTATCATATTAAAGCAACGGTAATCATTTAGAGTGTTTTAATTATTCAATTTAATCCTCCAATACAAGTTAAGTCATGTTTACTATAAATGAATTAAATGATATTCATATAATATTGATTAAATCTAATTGATGGGCCTTGTAATTTAAATTTAAGAAAGCCCATTTTCAAGTGATTATAACATTCTATATTTTATTTTATTTTTTAAATTATTTAACTTCTAAGAATATTATATGTATATATATTTATTTATGCATATAATATAAATAAGTTTAATATTAGTTAATGTATGAACAGATATATGCATATATGATGTGAAATTTGTCTCTAGAGATCTAAGTTTAATTATTTTTCTCTATTTCTATTGATATTCATTATTCCAAAATAATTGAAATTGAAATAATATGTCACTAAAGTCACCTCTATTATATTAATTTATTTAATTTTAAAATATATGAATATTATCTAAGGAAAAATATTTTTTAGTTGGATTCTATGCAGTAATAAATATATGATAATTTTATATTAATCATGCATGTAATATGTCGATCCAAATAAATACATATTATTAGCATAATTATTATCAATATCTATTGACTCTAATTTTAAGGGTATCATGTACAAATTATTATTTCTATCGAATGATTAAATTGTAATGTTATATTAGGTATCTTATATGAATCCATCTTATTAAATGTCATTTCAAGCATATATATAATTGATATTTTATTTATATTATATATGCATAAGAAAATGATAATGTTATTAATTGTGAATATTTTTTGTTATTTTAGTTAATGTTTCTTCAATGTGTATCAATTTGAATAACATTTCAATACTTAATGACACAAACTTTAAGAAATAGAAAAATATAATACCATAATTCTTGGGTATATAGATCATGACTATGTTATCCTGACTAAACATCCATCCGCCATAATTGCGTAAAGTACTATTGAACAAATAGCTAATTTTTAAAAATGAGAGCGTTCTAACTGCATGAATTCTATGATCATGAAGGATTATATTTAAGAAATCATAAGAAGTGAAATGTTTGATGATAAATGTGTTAAAAAGTTTCTAAACTAAATAAGAGATCATTTCGTTAGTTCTAAAAGGTCGAAGTAATAAGCATATTTCAATGCATTATAAAGGCAATGAAAATGCAATGAAGTATATTATAGAGATGTCTAATTTTGTTATTAAATTGAGAGCACTAAAATTAGAGATGTTTGATGACATTCTTATGCACTTAATTTTAATCTATTTCTGCATAATTTAATCTTTTATAATACTCAAAGAAAAATAGACTCTCAATGAGTTTATTGTTGTGTGTGTTCAAGAGAAAAAAGATTGAAACAATATAAGATAGAAAGTGCTCATTTAGTTATTTTTTATCGTATTATTGCATTTAAAAGTAAAAGAAAAGAATTATAAAAAGCAAAGGATACGTGAAAAGAATTTTTTTCATCTGCATTATTCTATGTTAATTTATCCTCAGTAGCAAATCACACTTGGCAAATATATATAAGTGTAACTGCTCACATAAGTGTGACTATGTAGGGTTGTCTAAGAAGTCTGATGTTGAAAGATTTATTTATATAAAAAAAATGAAAATAATGCTACACTTAAAGCAATATTCTTATATAGATTATATTTAGAATTTAAATTTATTTTTGATTTAAATGAGACATTTTATGTATCATTATTTAGACAACATCTAATTTTTATTTCTTATTTAAAAAAAGATGGTTATTTTAGTTCATTTAAAAATAAAAAAATTAATCTTTTTCAGTATTTAAATATTATTATATGGGTTCCTTAGTTGATAATCTATATAAATTAAATATTTATGCTTCACAGATTAATGAAAAATTGCATGCAAGTTATTTTAGTATAAAGCAAAAAATTAATGAATAAAAATTCATATATGTTATGGCTTAAGCGTTTAGGATATATTTCTAAACAAAGAATTAAAATATTTATGTCCGATAGAATTCTTGATTCTCTTGATTTTTAGATGATAAAGTCTATATTGAACCCATCGAGGGAAAATAAATAAATATTAAAAAAATTGGTGGCAATAGGAGTTTAAGAGTCTTGGAATTAATTCATACTAATATATTTATGGTCCTTCCTTACAACTACTGAATGGTCAATAATATTTATTACTTCCATAGATTATTATTCTCATTTTATGTATTTATACTTGATATATGAGAAGTAACAATCATTGGATGTATTTAAAGTTTTAAGGCTACATTTGAAAATCGCCTTAGTAGGAAAATAAAAACTATCAAATCTTACCGTAGTGAATACTATGGTAGATATAATGAATCGATGAACAATGTTCAAACCCTTTATAAATATTTAGAAGAATGTCTCATCATTCCTTAATATACCATACTAGGAACTCTAGGTCAAAATGGTATAACTAAGAGGTGAAATCGACCATATTGGATATGGTTAGAAATATGATAAATCATTCTTTTTATCCAATCACTTTGGAAAGAAGTCTAAAATATTATAGTTTACATCCTTAATAGAGTTCCAAGTAAAGTAGTAGTTAAAACCTCATATGAATTATGGATTAGGCTTGGTATTAATCATCTTCACATCTAGGTTTGTCAGATCAAGCTAAGTCATATAAGCTTAATGAGAGAAAATTAGACTCAAGAAAGTTAGCTATTATTTTGATGGATATTAAAAAAAGTCGAATGATTTTAAGTTTTATGATTTTAAATAAATCCTTTTAAGATAAACAATGCTAAATTTATTGAGGTTGTTGAATATGATGGGAGCAATAAACTTAAGAATTTTATATTTGAAGAACGATATGCACTCTAAATACAATTACAATAGGAAATGATTAAACAATTAGAAAATTTTACTTGATATTATTCATGTTGTAAATATAGATAATCAAAATATATTTGAGTTAACTCCCACTCATATTGAGGAGTCACAACAACCTCAAACTGAAGTTTCATTAAGAAAATCCTCTATAGAGAGGAGATCAACAATTTCAGATGATTATGTTGTGTATCTCCAAGAACATGAGTTTAACATTAGATTGGAAAATGATATTATCTCTTTTAGTCAAGTCCAACAAAGTTCAACTCCTATAAAAGGATAGAAGCTATAGAGAATGAGATGAAATCAATGAAAGATAATGATGTTTAGGATCTTATCAAATTATCTAAATCAACAAAATTGATGGGTTGTAAATGGGTTTTTAAAATTAAACAATATTCAAAAGGCAACATTAAAAGATATAAAACACGTCTAGTCATCAAAAGTTTCACTCAAAAAATGGCATTGATTATAAAAAGATTTTTTCTTCAATTTTTTTAAAGATTCATTTAGAATTATTTTGTCACTATTAGCTCATTATGATTTAGAATTACATTAAATGAATGTAAAAACTGCATTTTTCAATGATGTCATTTTAAAAATTATATATATGGTGTAACTAGAAAATTTTTAATCTTCTAATTTAAAATATCTCGTATGCAAATTAAAAAAAATCCATCTACCATTTAAAGAAAGCATCCTGTCAATGGTATAAGAAATTTAATCAAATGATTACATCTTTTAATTTTAAAAAATACTGTGTTGGCCTCACTTTTGGAGTGAGCTTTCAACTTCTTCATCTTAGACATAGGACTCATCTAGACATTAAGAGTTCCTTAGTCTTAAGATACTTCTAGTGATTAGGTGAACACTTAACCTAATCCTAGAGATTTAGAAGAGTTAGACATAGGAATATGTTATGCCTTAAGGGTATTAGAAAAATATTCCTACCGTAGCTTGAAATACTCAATTCTTCTTTCAAATCAACTTCAAATTCAAATCAACTTCAAATTCAAACCAACTTCAAATTCAAATCTTCAAACTCAAATTAATTCCAACTCAATTGATTTTTTTTCAAATTGAAATCAAATTAAAAATCCAAATCATGAATCAATTCCAAATGATTGAAATCCATGATCAATTTTAAATCCAAAATCTTTCCTAAGCCTTTGATTTCATCTTGGGACTTAGCTCAAATCAAATCCAAATCACTCCAAACTCAAAAGATAATTTCATAACCCATTTATATTCTCATTTATATTCTTAAATATAAATGAAATATAAATTCAAATAACCATAACTATATTCAAAACTCAAATCCAAATCTAACCAAAATCTAACTTATGCTCTTTCAAGTCAAATTCTTGAACTTAACAAAATCATTCTCAAATCAATCCAAACCTTTGGATTCCCTCTTCAAACAATCATTCCTTCAATCACAAACTAAATATAAACATAAACTTCAATCATCAAATCAAAATCAAACTAACCCAAGTCAAACCCTTGTTCACCCTTTTAACTTGAAATTGTCAAATGAATCAAAACCCATTTGACTCCAAATCACTTCCAATTGGATTTATATTTCAATCATAAGTCCATATGTGAGTTCAACCAAACTTGAATCAAGCCTTGATCAAGCCATATGACCCACTTAGGCTCACTTGACCCAAAGTGACCTAAAGCACCTTCAACCCAAATTGGATTTAACTAAGCCCATCTAAGCCTCACATTATAAGCAACAATCATCCTAGGATGATCAATCACTCAAATTGGTCAAACCAAGTCAAACTTAGCCTTTGACCAAGTCAACCCTTAGCCTAAATGAAACCTCAACTAGCCAAATTCACCACAAACTAAATTGATTGAAACCACTGATCTAAACCAATTCATAATCACGATTGAACATGACCATGCCATCAATTGAGCTAAACCTAGCCTAATTGGCCACTTGACCTAAGTTGACCCAAGTTGATCTAAAAGTCAAAATTGGTCAAATCTTGATCTAAGCCAAATTGATTGCAACCAATGGGTCAAATTCATTCTAAATCAATTGTTGAACTTGACCAAAGCTTCAACTAGTCAACTAAATCCAACTATTGATATGAACCCAACTTGACTTAAAAGGTCAAATCATCTTGATACTAAACTGACCAAAATTGATTGAAATCAAAACTTGCAAAATATTTCAAATAAGCCTAAGTCAACCCATGACCAAATCCAATTGGATCAAATGGGTCAATTAACTTGACCCATTTAACCTAAATGAACTCAAATGAACCAAAGTCAATTCTAAACCAAATTGAAACAAACCAATGACATCCATAAGTTACAAATGATCATTTGAACTTGACCTAACCATGGTTTGACCAATTTGACCAATTGACAATTGACTCAGACCCATTTTGACCTAAATGGGTCAACTTAAGCCAAATCATATCAAATCAACTCCAAATTCTTTGAAATTTGGCCCAACCTATTTTTTATACATCTCAAATCTTCCTAAATAAAAATCAAGGCCAAATGACCATTTTACTCTTGGGTCAAGGGGAAACCTATGGCTAAATTCATTTGGAATTTGGCCAAATACTTCTCATGGCCACTTGGCATCCTTCTAGTGGACCACATGGACACCAAAAAGGGTGCTCAACATGAACCAATGGGTTTTGGGTCAGCCATGACCCAACCCAAAGCCAAACCAACCCCCTCCAATGGAAATTCTCCACTTGGATCACCTCCTACACTCACCTAGCACATCTGCACTTCCCCTCACTCCTCTAAAATCAAAGCACATGGAGTCCCTAACAAAAAATAACCCATTAAAGCAATTGAAGGAAAATAGCAAGATGGCTCTCAACAGTCTGATCCAAGTAGGGGGAAATATACTCCCCCTCATTCCCACTCAATGTACACACTCTGAATTTGATAGAGCCTTAGGAACTCTAAGCAATCTTCTCCAAGTTTTTCTAAGCATTCCCAAGTTCTATTGAATTTCTCCTTCTCAGTTTCCTTCAACGTCAAAACAAGGGAGGTGAGGTGAAATTCAAACTTCACCTCCACCAAATCCAAATCCACTTTGCAAGCACCATCAAGCAAGTCGAGCTCACCCAAAGTGTTTCTCAAGCATCCAAGCCTTAGGAAGGGGGATTTTGATCAAAGTTGCAAGCCATTAAAGGGGAGCTTGGTCAACCCATACATCCACTTCAAATTGTGGCTTGGAACTTTCAACAGAGCTTCATCTCCACTGAGCTACCCCTCCATTGGAAACATGGTGATAGCCTCGAAGTATGACTCAAACTGATCCTAAGTTGAAAATTGCTTGGTCTTTGTGGGGAATTGTAATCCCATTAGATCCTAGCGTTGGATGTTCTTTACACCTCTTGATGGTGTGGATGAATCTATGCCTAACTGAGTTTAGGTGAGCTCAACCCATGGAGAATGGACGGCCTCATCTCCAACTTAGGCGGGATGAATCATGGGCGCCATCCGCGTTTTTATGGACGACCATGATTAAATCTCACTAGATCTCTAATTTAAACCCTTAATAACAACAAGATTAATCCTAGCCATCTGATCTTTGATTAGACAGCCTAGAAATGTAATGCTGCACTGATGCGGTGCAATGTGATAACATAAATAACTAATCCCATAAACATGGAGCCATGTGAGTCTACATGATGGGATTATTTTAATTAATTAAGGTATTCTTATTATCCTTTAATCACAAAATTTCATAAATTCATAACTAAATATAAAAAATCCAAGAAATACAAACTCAAGTTGATTTTAAAGATAATTCAAAGGAAATAATAAAAATTAAGTTTAATTAATTTTGAACAATGATTTCACTCAATAGTTTTATTGAGAATGTAATTTAATTACTCCTTAATTATTTGTAATTAATTTCAAACTTTCTAGAGTTAATTAGTGGGATGACCTATGATTTTCTTGAAATTTATTGTTGGATTAATTAGGAGAATTGCTTGATTCACCCCTACTCACTCTCTTAATTAATTAAGTAATTAATTAAACTATTAAATAGTGATGAATCCATTAATTAAGTTTTATAATCACATTAAAATAGTTAATAGACTTAGGGAATAAGATTAGGATTCCTTTTTCAATCTCTTCTCCCTAAGTTCACTCCATTTGGAAAACATTTAATCAAGTTGCAATTAATGGCTTAATCACTTCATTAATAAATTCAATTAATCAAAATTCAAAATCAAATCATTACAGAACTTAAGCATCTTAATTCTTGGGTAGATTCTTAGGTGTTCAATAACATAAGAGGCTTCAAAGGAAATTATATCCAACCTACATGCATGGAATGGTTATGAAAGTACTTAATTAAACCCTTTAATTTAATTAATCAATAATTATGAGCCAATTACATTATGCCCCTTCATTTCTTAGGTGCATTGCTGATTTAAATTTCATGTGGTTGCATATCATATGTTGGCTTATAATTGTTTGGTTAATTATGTTAAAGTGGTGTGTAAGGTAATTAATGGATTTAATTCACACCTTAACCTAAACAAAATATAAAATCAATCTGATTATTCTAAAAATTAAACTAAACCAATTCATACATGGGGGAAATAGGTTAAGACTAGCAAACTCTTTTCACATTTTCTAACTCAAATCAATTTAAAAATAAAAATATCTTTAAAGAATTTTGATTTACTTTGAATAATCTTATCTTATAGGATTGTCCTTAGGAATTAATTAGGGTGAATGAAGTCATATTCTTACATCACTTTATTTCTTTCTAAGCATGATAAATATTGTGTGCCATATAAAATCATGCATTCATATCTTTGAAAAATCAAATAAATGAAATATTTCCTTTATGTCAAATTGCATGTTTTGGCTCAAGTAAGATTATGAGTGGCTATTATCATTATTAAACCAAAAATTATTTTCAAAACCTATAAATCAAAGATTATAAATAAAGATATGCTACTTATAAGTACTTATAAGCTTGCATGTGATTATAGTATAAGATTTGTTCTTTATATGATTTTCTTCTCCTTTTTTAGCATGGATTTGAATAGGATTTGTAAAGTGTATAGTTAATTTGAAATGAACATAACACTTGCCTAAATCTATTCTTATGAATTTTTATGTTATGACTTAAGAAAATCACATTTACACATATAATTCATACAACCCAATCAAACAAACACAAAATCTTTTACATGATTCTTCATCCATATGTTTATTTTGTATACACATGTATTTAAGAAAAGTGATATATTAGTACGACATCCTGGTTGAGACTTTAAGTATCCCAAGTAGGTCTTGTACCTTTAATGTGAAAAAATAATGATACTCACTTATTTCTTTTATACATGTAAAGGTGCATTAGATTAATGGATAAAAAAGTCACTCTTTTCTAAATAATAAAAACATACATTCATGATGAGAATAATAAAAATTAATTGTCCAAGTGAAAATGGGAATAATTTAAATTTTGATTAATTTAAATTAAGCATGATATATGATCTTAAAAGAAAGTTTTCATGATGATTCAATTAGTATTTAATTCAATATCATGGAATATTCAATAAT
The DNA here is from genome assembly GCA_021442155.1 of Cymbidium sinense. Lineage (NCBI taxonomy): Eukaryota > Viridiplantae > Streptophyta > Magnoliopsida > Asparagales > Orchidaceae > Cymbidium > Cymbidium sinense. Next base: position 30,600,229 of record CM038227.1, on the reverse strand, counting down.
TCATCTTGATTGAATGAATGGGGAATAAGATAACATACAAGCTTTATTTATAAAATCCAAAAATATTCAAAAGTTCATTCAAACTACTTTCCTAAAGCAAATTAGATTTATTTTAATATTTAATTGATTTAAATGATAATGGATCAGATCTTAGGAAAGTTTAAATCAATTTCATTAAGAGATTAATTTGAATTTGAATAAAGATATAGTTGGCCAAAGGAGGTTTCAAAAATAAAATTTATATAAAATAAAGATGATAATTACATGGTTATTTTAATTGAATTTGAATTAACTTAAACTAATTCAAATAAATTCAAATTAAATCAACTAGATTACGAGATGATCAGCCACATAACATTCTATAAAGAGAGAGTTCAAATTTGCATATGTAATCAAATGAATAAATTTGAATTAAAAAAATTCAAATTAATGAATTTTAATTTAGACAAATATGAGATATTTATGGAAATATTTGGAATAACTCTCACATAATTTATTTACCAAATAATCATTAAAAAAAAGTCACCAAAAAGGTTTAGGATGAGCAGATAGAGAGAAGACTAGGATAATATGAGAGATAAAAATAACTCCTTGAATAATGTTATGTTAATTTAGATTTATACATTGAATAAATGGATAATGAACATGCCTAAGCATTAGAATAATTTATTGAAATGTGAACTTAATTTAAGTTGCATGGAAGGAAAAGAATAACAAAATTTATTCATTTAGTTTTCTAAAAAATGAATAATTTGAATAATAATTATAAATGAAATAGAATTTATGAATAATTCTCAAATAAATTATTTTAAATGAATGAATTATTTTATTTAAGTGAGCTTTTCATTTTCCTTAATGTAGTTAATCCTAAAAAATTTTCACCTAGTTCATGTCCAATAGCTGGATTTTTTTTTCAAGAATAGATTACATAAGGTGTATAAATCAACAATTATTTTGTGATTATTTAATTATAGTGTATGAGGTTTTAGAGGATATCATATTATGGCATAGCAACAATTTGTTTTATATCGACCAAAGCTTCATCAAGGAATTGTCATTTCAATAATGTAATAAATTGGTTGGGACTTTTTGGTTGTATCTTATATTTGGTGCTTATATTTCTAACACTTATTTAGCACTTTCTTCATTAGTGCAATCATTTATTTGATGGTAATCATTCATCAATGTTTTTTAAAAGCAAAATATATTTTACTATTTTTTATTATTTTGAAAAAAATTGTATGGTATTATGATTGATTTTTTCCAGATTATATTAGTTGTTTTAAAATAATTTGAAAATTATTTTTGATTTATGATCAATTTTACAGAAAAGTTACATAAATTATTTGACTCACTTAATTGGCAATATGGGATAGAAAGAAATATAGCATAAAAAATATATTTACATATCTAATATTTATTTTATAATATTTAATTTTAATATCACATCAAAATTTACTAATATCAATTTTTTTTAAAAGTGAAATATAATATAATTTTTTTCTTGTGTATTTTTGATGTGATTATATCATTTAAATGTTTTATAAATGAATATTAACTTTTGGGTTAAAATTAGTACATAAAATTGATATAAATGCATTCAATTTCTTTGGATGATTTGTTGAGGGATTCAGCCAACTAATAAATTTTTAATGTTTCATAAAAAAAATTGAATATAGTAAAGCTCACTCAAAATTGAATCAAATCAGATATGAATTTAATTCTACTTTGATTAAATCACAAATTTTATATCATACAATGCAAGATATAATGAAGTGAGTCATGTGAGAAATAATTTTGAGTTTACTATAACTTTGATTTAAAAGAAAATAGCTAATTAATATTAGCTTTTTAAGACAAATTTCAATTTTCCTATTTAATTTTTTTTATTTTAATATTAAATTATTAATTCTAATCCAAAATAACATTTAATTTCAAAAAAAAAAAATTCATAACTATTTAAAATTTTACCCAAATCAACTAAATAGGCTTAATTAGATTTGATTATTTTTATTTTAAACCAATTAATGTTCACCACTTTGTTAACTGAACTACTTAAGTATAGTATGAATTTGTGAGCACATAAAATAAATCAATATTGACTACTAGTGTTTAGTTGGCCTCATCTTTGAATCTTATTTGAGCCATCATCTCCTATATTAACATTATATATTGATATTCACATAAAAAATAGAATAATTGAGATAGAAAAAAATAATGAGAAGAGAGAGAGAGAGAGAGAGAGAGAGAGAAGAGAAGAGAAGAGAAAAAAGGATATACGATTTATTTTATTTTTAGAATTGTGGTGTTTATTATCATGTGAGACACATGTAGATCTTAGGGATACTTATTGAAGTGATCAAGACATTAAGGTATGTACTATCTCTAATGATAGAGACACCTCATCATGGACCTATAACTCATAAGGCATGATGGAATATACTAGATATTTCCTACTTTACATGTAAACTAAAACAAAGTTTATTTTAAGCAAGTTTTAGTTCCTATGGTTCCAAGTTTCATAGTTAATTACAAACCCAAGAATACCTCAATTAAAGTAAACTATTGTCTCTAAAGATTTCAAGCTTAAGTCTATCAAAGGGTTAGTTATTTTGGAAAATCAAGGTGATTTTTCAATTGGAATACTTATTTAGAATCTAAAGGAAAATAAGTAGAAAATGCTCATGATACTAGGAAGCTTAGTGAGCATTGCGGAGACACTATAGCACCCAAGAGGGTGAATTGGGTAATATTAAAATTTTCAAAACTTAAATTTTAATTTTAAATAGAAAATTAGATTTTGATTTTATAATGATAATATAATTCTAAATGCAGCAAAATAAAAATACAATAAAGTAAATAGAGACAAGAGGCACACAATTTTACGGTTCCAAACCCCAAACCGCCACTGCCTAGCCACCTGCTAGGAATCCACTAAATGAAAAATGGTTTACAAAAGTACTCTCTATAATCCAAGTACAACCCCTAAACAATATGTCTCTCCTACAAAGGAGTACAACCCCAAAATAAATTTTACAACACAAAAAAAATACAAAATAATAAATTTTGATAAAGTAAATCTCTCACAAATATACCAAGAAATCAAATTCAAAAGTGATCTCACAACTTATAAATGATCACTTTACAACTTAAAAATTTGGCAAGCAAAATGCTCACTTAATAAAATAAATATCTTAAAGTGATCTTACTAAGATGTTTATGTTATTATAATTTGTAGAATAATACAAAATGATTTCAAAATAAATTCACAATATTCTTTTCATGATAAATAAATTTCAGCAAGGAGTAATTTTTTTTTTTTAACCAAAAGATTCTTTCAATTAATGCTAATGATCACAAAATAAAAAAAAAAATAAGTATATGATAGATCTTTGGCTAGTAAGCTTTCAATTAAAAAAGAGAGATCTAGAAAAATATGAAAATAATTTCAGCACAATAATTTATTTTAAAATGCTTAAAATAGATCTAAGAATAAATGATCTTTCAAAATAAGACCAAAGAAGAAATATTTCAAGAAACCAAAAGAAATTTGTAGGAAGCTAAAAATTTCAGCAAGTTGAAATAGATCCTACAAATTATCACAAGAGTTTTTCACCAAAAAAAAATGATTGAGAAACTTTGATGTGAAAACCAATATTCAAAGACTAATCCACCAAAAGTATAAATTGAAAGAAATAGATGGTGAAAATAGCATGAACAACTAAGAAGTATTAAGATCAAGAAAACAAACTCAAGTAATTTAAAAAAGGCTTGCTTAGTTGAAGATGTTGAAGCTTCCAAACCAAGGATTTGATCTTGCAATATTTGGAGAACACTTGGAAAGAACATTTAAGAGATTTTCTCTTAGATTTGCTGGAGAGATTTTGAATTTTGAATGAGGGATGCTTTCATGAAGAGAATGAGGGCTATTTATAGGCAAGAAGGTCATTTAAAAAATTATTTCAAAGAATATATTATACAACCTCATGCTATCATGTGATAATTTAATATTCAATAAAATATAATTTATATTAAACAAATTAAATTTAGCAGCAAAAAAAATTGGCTATTCACATGGGAAAGTCAAAAGTAATCAAATGTAGCTCTTAATATATTCAAAGCATGTAGCATGCATCCATTATTAAAATCAAGTAATGTTTAAAAAATCATAATAAATTCAATTTTAATGCAAAGTGGGTCATGTAACCACTTATTTTAAAGGAAAAAATCCAAGGAATCGATGGAGATAAAATCAGATATGAATTCTTTGATTAAACAATGACTTTGGCTAAAATACAAAATTTTATATATTTTTGTTAATTTTGACATGTGATATTTAAAAAATTATGATATAATTTATATATAATCATAAATATGTTAGTTATCATATAACCAGCAAATTAAATTAAAATACCTAATTATATTAAGTAAATAAAATAATTATACTTAATAGTTATGATCATTTATTACTTTGACAATTTTATTGCTATGTGAAAAACATATAATTGAATGTTAATTAAATAAAGATTTATATAAATTAACCTCATTAAAATAGTATGTTAGGTTGTGAGCAAATTGATTCATGCCAAAGAACTCATATGAATAGTCATATAACCTAAAATCATGAGCTTCACATTATCCCTTTTCTTTTTTATTCTTGCAATTTCTTCTAACAATTTGTGAGATGTATTGATATGTAATTAGCAATTGATATATCTGAAACACATAAAATATTCATTAGAACATCCAAGCATTTGTTTGTTATCATCAAAATTAATCAAATTGAACATGAGGCTAATTAAGCCAACAATCTCCCCTTTTGATGATGACAAACTAATGTTGGTATTGATTTTGATGAAGGTGCAAATTGACCTTTCATCATAGTTTTGAAAGAAATTCTATTAAAAAAAAATTTATGCATATGAGATGAATAATGTTGCTCCCCCTAAATGTATGCATTAAATAGACTTAATATTAACCAACATTTTACTCTTCTCCCCTTTTGACAACATCAAAAAAGTGAGAACAAACTACATACAATTTTAAATATTAGGATCTAACATTCCAAGCATCTTAAAGTACAAAACGCTCTTCCGGGTAAGGGTTTGTTTTGTAAAAATATCTAAATTTGTAAATATGCTAAAATTAATATTAACATCACCTTTCAAAACATGATCCCTAATAAAATGATGTCTAATTTCTATATGCTTGGTTGAGAGTGTTTGATAGGATTTTAGTTAAACTAATAGCACTAGTATTGTCACATTGAACTAGAATGTGATCTTGCTTAATACCAAAATCTTCTAATTGTTTTAACCAAAGGACTGAGCAACAACTACCAGTATGTATTTCAAAGGATGGATAAAGCTACATAATTTTGTTTCCTAGATGACCAAGACACAAGTGATGATCCTAAAAAATGACATATGCCAGATGTGCTTTTCTATCTACTTTGCATCGCAAAAAGATCAATAAATAAATCAAATCACATGATAAAGAATTTTAGGATACCATAAACCTAACCTAGTAGTGCCTATCAAATACCGAAAGATACGCTTGACCGCTATTAAATGAGATTCTTTTGCTAAAACGAGCACACAAACAAATAGCAAACATAATATCGTGCCTACTAGCAAAGAAGGTATAAAAGTGAACCTATCATACTCCTATAAAGTTTTTGATCAATAGATTTTCCTAATTCATCTAAATCCAATTTTATAGATGGGCTCATGGAGTTTTACTAGATTTAAATCTTTTCATGTCAAACCTCTCAAGCAATTCATTTATATACTTAGTTTGATGGATGAATGTGCCATTTTCTTGTTTCACTTGAAGACCTAAGAAAAATTAAGTTCTCCCATCATACTCATTTCAAACTCTTTAGACATCAAAGATGAGAACTCATGGCATAAAGATTCATTTGTACTTCCAAATAATATATCATCTACATACACTTGTACCACAATCAAATCATCATCTATGCTCTTAAGGAATAAGTGGTATCTACTCGCCTTTCTAAATCCATGATCTATCAAAAGTTACTTAACCTATCATACCAAGCACTAGGAGCGTTTAAACCATATAAGGCTTTCTTTAATTTATACACATGATTTGGAAAATCAAGGCTCTCAAATCCAGGTGGTTGCTCTACAAATACATTTTGGTCAATAAATCCATTCAAAATGCACTTTGACATCCATTTGAAAAGTTTAAAATTTCTAAAACAAGCATAAGCAAGGAGTAACTGATAGCTTCTAGTCTTGCTACGGGTGCAAAAGATTCTTCAAAATCTATACCTTCAACTTGTGAGTACCCTTGTGCAACTAACCTAGCTTTATTTCTAATAATACAACCTGAATCATCTAGCTTATTCCTAAAGATCCATTTTGTTCCAATGACATTTTGATCTTGGGGCCTTTGGGACTAATTCCCAAACATCATTTCTTACAAATTGATTTAACTCCTCTTCCATAGCAATAATCCAAAAATTATCATTTAATGCTTCTTCTAAATTTTAGGTTCAACCTCATAAAAAAAATGTCAATGATCTACAACTTCTCTACTATGCCTTCTAGTCATAACTCCTTTGAAGGATCTCTATAATTAGTTCCTTTGGATGATTTTATTATATTTCCATTCTTTAGCAATGAATCATCCATATTATCTTCTAAAGATATTTTCTTAAAGTTATCAATCTCTTCATCAATCACTTCATTTCTAATAGGATCAATCAAATTTTCATCAAAAAATAACATGTATTGATTCTTCTACAATCATTTTTCTTTATTGTAAACTCTATAAGCTCTACTAAAAGAGAGTATCCTAAGAAAATACCATCATCGATTTGCAATCAAACTTACCTAAATGATCTTTTCATTATTCAAAATAAAGCATTTACATCCAAATACATGAAAGTGTTCAATCTTAGGCTTCTTTCCAAAAACAATTCATAGGTGTCTTCTTCAAAATTGGTCTAAAATAGATCCTATTCATTACATAACATGTAGATTTATCGCTTCGCCAAAAATATTTTGGCAATTTATACTCATCAAGCATAGATCTACTTAATTCAATTAATATTCTATTTTTCTCTACTACTCCATTTTGTTGGGGAGTTCTAGGCAGAAAATTATGTCTAATCCCATGTTCATCACAAAATCCTCAAATAATTTCTTTTCAAAGCCACCATGATCGTTTGAACCCTATTAATCAAAAGGCCTTGTTCTCTTTGAATATATTTAGAAAACTTTCTAAACTCACCAAAAACATCATCCTTGTAAGTTACAAATAAGACCCAAGTATATCTAGAGAAATCATCAACAATCACAAAACCATAATTTTTTCCACCTAAGCTAGTGGTGCTAATAGGACCAAATAAATCCATGTGTAATAATTCTAGAGGTCTAAGTAGAAACAATATTTTTACTTTTAAATGAGCTTCTAGAATGTTTACCATGAATACATGCATCACAAACATAGTTTGAATGAAAATTTAATTTAGGCAAACCAACTAAAATCAAGTTTAGCAATTTTATGAAGTGTGTGCATGTTAATATGACATAGTCTCCTATGCCATAACCATATATCATCATGAGTGCTTTAAAACAAAGTAAGTTTAAATTTACATCATGAAAGCTATCTAAATCAATGACATAAATATTTTGTATCTTTTCCTACTAGCAAAACATTTTCATTATTTTTTATAATGCAATATGATGCATGGAATACTACATTCAAACCTTTATCACATAATTGACTAATAGAAATTAAATTATGTTTTAATCCTTCTACTAGAAAAACTTTATCTAAAGTGATAGAATTCTTACAAATAGAACCAATGCCAATGATTTTTCCCTTGCATTATCTCCATATGTAACAAATCCTCCATCACTTGATTCTAAAGTTGTGAATTTATCTTTATCTCCCATCATATGTCTTGAACATCCACGTCCAAGTACCACATGCCTTCTTTGATTTTGCTTTGAAGGCATTCCTACAAAATAAACTCACATGTTAACTTTTGGAACCCAAACATGTTTGGGTCCACATTCTAAATTTGAAGTAAGATATTTAGCTGCATGGTTTGTGTAGTGTTTGTACCTTTGGTACCCATACATAAGATGATTGCTTAGTATTTTGTATTTTACGCATAGCAATCAAATGAAATATGCCCTTTTTATTGCAATAATTGCACCAAACATTAGTGTTTGCATATGATTTAGAATGATAATTATAAGATATATAAAGTGGGATGAGTATGATGCAAATAATTTTATTAAATGTTTTCTTGATGAAGTATTATAATGAACTTGTGATTTTAAACATAATTCTAATCTTGCTTTTAATAAGATATTCTCTTTCAAGTTTACCTACAACTAAGGAACAATTTAATAAAGAAGTATTTTTACTTTTTAAATTATCACATTCATTTTTTAAATCACAAAATGCATATCTAAATTTTATGTTCTTTTCTAAGGTTTTGTATTTTCTTTTAATTTTTATATTCAATAACTAAATCATTAAAGCATCATCTAATTCATCATAAGATATATCATTACATACCTCTTGAGAATCTAAGTCATTCTCCATTTGCCATAAGACATATGTTGACCTCTTCATCGATGAGCTAGTACTTGATTCATTTGAACTGATTGGCCCATAAAGTCGCTTCTTCTTCTTATGGTACTTTTTTTCATATTTTTCTTTTGTTTACATCAATTTCTTTTTTCTTTGATTCAATAAGTTCGGACAATCACCTCTTATGTGTCCAAGCTTTTACAATGATAGCAAATGATCCCTTCACCTGTAGGAAATTTCTTAGTTTGAAATTTATAATTTTTAGATTTTTTATACCTTTGATTCTTCTTCCTTAGCAAGTTCCCAATCCTTTTGGAAAGCATGACCACCTCATCATAATCACCATCCAGCTTGAGGTGTTATGCTCATCACTATCATCAACTTGTAGCAATGGCTTTTCCTTTCTCCTTCTCCTTTTTTGAGTTATCCATCTTATCCCTTTGAGCAATAAGTTCATGTGCTATCAAAGAACCCAAAAGCGATCAAGTGGATAAGTAGATAAATCTTAGCTTCACTAATAGTTATTTTTAGCTTCCCATTCTTTTGGAAGACATCTAAGAATCTTATAAACTAAGTCTTGATTCCTATATGTTTTTCCAAGAGAATGTAATGTGTTAATTATTTTCATAAATCTAGTATACATATCAGAAATAGATTCAGAAGGATACATATGAAATAACTCATAATCATGAATAAGTCTATTTATGTGAGCATCTCTAACTTCACTAGTTCCTTCGTAAGTTATAATAAGTTTATCCCATATTTCTTTGCGTACTTAACATAGAAATTTTCATGTAATCATCGTAATAAAGCACAATGTAAAGTATTACAAGCCCTAGCATTTAATTCATCAAGTTCTCTTTCATATAGACCATTCCTCAAAAGGTTTTTCTACTTTAATGCCATTTACTTCTAGTGGGTGTATGATATTGATGTGTCAACATATACCACATGCGTATCTTGACCTCTTAAGAATGTACTAATTCTATTTTTCCAATAATCAAATGGTACACTATCTAAAAGTGGAGGTCTATGAGTGGATTGTCCTCCCAGAATGAACCCTTTGTGAAACCTTGTGCCATAGTGAAAAGATTTACTCTTGGATGTTAAGCCAATAAAAGAGCCTAGGCTCTGATACCAATTATGAGACACTATAGCACCCAAGAGGGGGGGTGAATTAGGTAATATTAAAATTTTCAAAACTTAAATTTTAATTTTTAAATAGAAAATTAGATTTTGATTTTATAATGATAAGATATAATTCTAAATGCAGAAAAATAAAAATACAATAAAGTAAATAGAGACAAGAGGCACGATTTTACGTGGTTAAATAAAAAAATAATTCACTAGCCACTAGAATCCACTAAATGAAAAATGGTTTACAAAAGTATTCTTATAAGCAAGTACAACCCTACAACAATATGTACTCTATATAAGTACAACCCAAAATAAATTTTACAACACAAAAAAATACAAAATAATAAATTTTGATAAAGTAACTCTCACAAATATACCAAGAAATCAAATTCAAAAAAGTGATCTCACAACTTATAAATGATCACTTTACAACTCAAAAAATTTTAAGCAAAATGCTCACTTAATAAAAATAAATATCTTAAAGTGATCTTACTAGGATGTTTGTTATTATAATTTGTAGAATAATACAAAATGATTTCAAAATAAATTCACAATATTCTTTTCATGATAAGATAAATTTCAGCAAGGAGTAATTTTTTTTTTTTAACCAAAAGATTCTTTCAATTAATGCTAATGATCACAAAATAAAAAAATAAGTATATGATAGATCTGTTGGCTAGTAAGCTTTCAATTAAAAAAAGAGAGATCTAGAAAATATGAAAATAATTTCAAGACAATAATTTATTTTAAAATGCTTAAAATAGATCTAAGAATAAATGATCTTTCAAAATAAGACCAAAGAAGAAATATTTCAAGAAACCAAAAGAAATTTGTAGGAAGCTAAAAATTTCAAGTTGAAATAGATCCTACAAATTATCACAAGAGTTTTTCACCAAAAAAATGATTGAGAAGCTTTGATGTGAAAACCAATATTCAAAGACTAATCCACCAAAAAAGTATAAATTAGAAAGAAGAAATAGATGGTGAAAATAGCATGAACAACTAAGAAGTATTAAGATCAAGAAAACAAACTCATTAATGCAAAGTGGGTCATGTAGCCACTTATTTTAAAGGAAAAAATCCAAGGAATCCGATGGAGATAAAATCAGATATGAATTCTTTGATTAAACAATGACTTTGGCTAAAATACAAAATTTTATATATTTTTGTTAATTTTGACATGTGATATTTAAAAATTATGATATAATTTATATATAATCATAAATATGTTAGTTATCATATAACCAGCAAATTAAATTAAAATACCTAATTATATTAAGTAAATAAAATAATTATACTTAATAGTTATGATCATTTATTACTTTGACAATTTTATTGCTATGTAGAAAAATATATAATTGAATGTTAATTAAATAAAGATTTATATAAATTAACCTCATTAAAATAGTATGTTAGGTTGTGAGCAAATTGATTCATGCCAAAGAACTCATATGAATAGTCATATAACCTAAAATCATGAGCTTCACATTATCCCTTTCATTCTTTTATTCTTGCAATTTCTTCTAACAATTTGTGAGATGTATTGGATATGTAATTAGCAATTGATATATCTGAAACACATAAAAATATTCATTAGAACATCCAAGCATTTGTTTGTTATCATCAAAATTAATCAAATTGAACATGAGGCTAATTAAGCCAACAATTTCAACCTATCCTATGGTGAGGCTTTATATGTTTGAAGGTGAAAGAGAATTATTTTGCTTGAGTTGAATCTTATTTGAATCATCTTCTATGTTAATATTATATATTGATATTAACACAAAAGATAAAATAATTGAGATATAAATAAAATAATGAGATGAGAGAGAGAGAGAGAGAGAGAGAGAGAGAGAGAGAGAGAGAGAGAGAAGAGAGAAGAGAAAAAGGATATATGATATATTTTATTTTTAGAATGAAACTAATTATGATCAAAATTAATCAATATTCTACAAAATGAAACTCATTTAAACAAAAATAAAAAGATTAATTGAGAGAGTTGAAAACAAACTAGAATTTAGGTATTTCCAATAGAGATAAAAAGATAAATAGAAGAAAGTAAAGAGAACATCAAGATAGAAAGTTTTCATTACTAAAATTTATCAATACATTGTAAACAACCAACTCTTCCATGTTTTAAGGCTCATAGAGGAATTATTTTAATTTAAAGATTCTATTTTAATTATATGATTGACTCTACATATGGTATGAAATAAAAATATAAAGTTGGCCTATTCTAATTCAACTCTCAAATTGATAGTAGGGAATGTTCATGACATAATGTCAATCTCCTCTTTAACATCCCTTGTCAACCCCAATTGCATTAGCAACGTATCAAGTTAACAACTTAGCATCTTTTTGGTAGTGTGTATATTATCGCCTTGGCTAGTGACACCAAGCCCAATAGCTCCACCATCGATGCAGATCAATTTGATGAATTCCATCCAAAAGAGCATGAATATTAGCTTTCCTTCTTGAATTGGTGGATGTTCAGCTTTATTAACAATCGGGTTCTTCATCTCATTGACAATCTTTGTGATTGGCACACCATTCTATCATCATAAACTTCTTACTGGAAGTCCTTTCACTAAAATGGCACAAGTGGTTGTGGCAATATTGAGGAATTGAGGGTGACCTTGCAACAATAGAGCTTCGAAATGAGGCTCAAAGAATATGAAATAATTGGAAATTTTCAAATATATTGTACACCCAATTTAAAGTAAGTATTGCTTTAATTTTTAATTTAAAGTCTATAACTTAATTGACATATAAAATCCTTCTCCTCCCAATAATTTAATTTAGTAATGATACTATATATGTCTACAGACTTAAATATTGCTTTTCTTTGATTTATAAATCCATATTTCTATCATAAATTTGGTTTAAGACACATATTTCGTAAGCCAATTAAATAATGTCATAATAATTAAATTATATGTAATGCTAATGCTAACAATATTCTTACATGTTCATCTTACACCTCAAATTTTATGTCAAAATATCTTGATAAAAGTAATAGAATAGTCTCAAAACTCTTAAATATGTTTTGAGATAAATATAATATTAACTAATTATATATATTATATTCATCTCAAAATAATTTTAAAAAATTTTAGACTTATACTAAAAAAAATGATCAAAATATCATTTTGTTAAAACAAATGTCCCCCATCTCTTTTGTGAAAATTCTCCCAAATGTCAAGCCAACATTATTTCTTGTTCTAACTTCTTGAATGTAACCCATGTTGTTATTTTGAGTTTAAAAATGATAGTGAAATGCTAGTAATATTCATACCAGATTTTTTACTATCCTTTTCTATAGTAGAGGGCTTCCGAAGAGGGATTATTGACTCATTTTCAAAGAGGAATATATCTGATGGATGACTTGCATATATGTTACTTAGAATCATAAATAAAAATAGTCTCTATAGATGTGAAATAAAAGATAAATAAAATGATATCTTGTAACATATATCATTATATTTAGGTTATAATTCTCTTTCATAATTCAAATTTAAGTGCTCCAAACTCTTGCATATACTTTTCATTACCTTATTCTTGTAATATAACATACAAATATCAGTGTAATAATATATTTTTATGTATTGAAGTTTAATTTAAATAGTAATTTCTTAGTCTTACGTTAAATTTCTAAAGAAGTTAAATATATACTTCTATCTTCCTCTATGAGGGATAAAATAAAGATGGAAACATACATCTAATTCTTTTTATGCATTTTTGACTCAATGTAGATCCACAGATGTACTTAGTGAGGGTGATCACAACATTGAGGATAGGTGTACTATCTCAAAATGTAGAAATCACCACCCTACGATGAACCTAATCACCTCAATAAGGACTCCTAAGGACAATGGGTCTACATGTGTGCCAAAGATTCATCCCCTACTTTACATGGAAAAGTAAAGTAGGGTTTATTTTAAATCGAGTTCGTTAAGTTTCCTATAGGGGCAAGCCCCCATAGTTAATTACATCCTAAGGAATGAGATCCTTAGGAATACTTTTGATTAAGGTAAATGATCGTCTCCAAAGATTTCCATAGGTAGGACTATCAATCAATTAGTTTATTTTGAAAGATCAAATGGGATTTATCAAAGAGAGGGAGTTATTATCGAAGCCAAAGGAAGTAGAGATGCTCACGATGCTAGGAAACCTAGTGAGCATCTCAAATTATCATATGGTTGGGCTTTACATTTTTAAAATTAAATTATTCATTTGAGTTGACTTTTCATTAGAAGTTTAGAGCTTATGATTCCACAACATAAGATTATGGAAATGCTTGAGAGGTAAGGATTTATGCTTATGGCACATAGAAGGGAGAAGCAACCTCATAACCTAAATCTAGGGAGCTTTGGCGAGGATCAAAAGCATGACCTAAATCTAATGTGAAAATGGGTATTTAGTTTGCCTCCACAAGAGAGGATAAACCACCCGATTGCTTGGACTTACAACCGCCTGGGGGTGGCTACCAACTAACTCCTCCCATGATTTCAAATTAATGTAGGCAAGTCATAATTTTTATGGAAGATAGCTAAGCTGTTATTAATTTAGAAAGAGACTAAGTCCTTAAAACTCACTCCCTAAAGAGACTAGATCATGTAAGGGCATGCTTCAAATGACCTAAATCTAACGCAAATCATATTACATATTATTTTCATTTTTGGACAATCATTTGACTCAGGCTTATAGGATTCATATGCCTAATGCATGAGAAGTAAGATTATTGGCCAAAATTAACAAGAAGGAGGAGGTGTGTTTCCACCATGGCTCAAAGGTCAAGCCAAGTTTTTTTGCAAGGTGGAAGCCCTCCAATCAAGAGTCAAAATAATATTCATTTGTGCATGATGTTACAAAAGAAATACCCATCCAAGGGATTGTTAATTCATTTATCTAGATTTTAGCCTTAACTTTAGGTGAGGTTATGAGTTCTTTATTTTAATTTTGAATTATTAAATTTGATAGAAGATTTATTTTTTCCTAAGAGGCTAATCTACATCCAGGCCATACATAAAGCAAGGAAGAAACTAGGAAAATAATGCCACTTAATGCACAAGCAAAACAAATCATCAATCAATTTATAAAGCTAATCGTAAAAGAATAAGAGGACATTTGCCACAAAACCAAAAAAAAAGGGTATAAGCTCTACCCTTATACAACTCGGATTACAAATGAATTAAACACAATTAAGTAAGGAATTCATTGTTATGGGGTCTTCAAGCATCATTTCTTCACTCTTCTTCTTTTTCTTCTTATTTTCTTCTTTCTTCTTTAATTCCTTCTTTGGATGATTGGAATGTGGTCTAAAGGCTTCACATGGCACATAAGATAAGATCTTATGACCAATGTTCATCCTAATCCCCATAATAATCATTCCAAAATTTTATTTGCAAAAATTACTTGAAAAGGAAAAATAAATCTAATCGATACCTGCAAAATAGAGATTACCTAAACAAATCATACAAAATTCCAAGCATGTATATTGGACTTATCACCCCACATATAGGTGACTAAGTCCACCTGGCCTATTGGATTATGCTTAAGGGTATAACCACCTACACAACAAAAGTATTTATACTTTTATTTATCATAGCGCTCCCTAAGCACAATTCCCTGCAGAAAATAATGATTAGATTATTTCATCGTATCATTCATTCTATGTACATACATCCTAATCATCTAGGCTAAAACATATATCACAAAATAAAGAAAACATCAAACCATGCACTGCCCTAACCTAAAACTAAAAGTGGTGACTTAGCCTAATGTGTGTGCTTTAGAGGTTTGTGTGGTATGCTTAGCTATGGCTTTAAGTTAGACTTTTTTAAGTGTGAAGAGTGTTCAACTTAGAGGAGATTTTCATTTAAGTGATTTAATTATTTTGGGTTGATTTTATTTTATATTTTGATTGGGTTCAAGTGAATCATACAATTAATTACTAAGTTATAAAAGAGAGGGAAAGAGAAGAGAACTTCTCTTTCCTTCCTAAACTAAGTAATTTCTGAAGTGGATTCATGTTTTTGTCTTCTTTAGTGAATGTTTTATTATATGCTTTAATTAATCTTAAGTTTATATTAACTCTAAACAAACCTATTCAAAAGAAAGCATTTCAAGATTAAATAAAATGATCTAAATTCACAAAATATATATCACTTCATTTCTTTCTCAACATATATAACATGAATATGAATCAGCCCTAAACATATCTATACATACAAATGAGAATGTTTAGCACACTTTATGATGCGTGCTAAGTAGTTCATTTAACAAAATTTGAATGTTTATGATGCATGATTTTCATTAAGCAAGGAGTTTCTTGTCCAATTTTCACATGCACATATGAATGTATGAAAGCATAAGTGAGTACAATGCCATTGTTAACCAGGTGTAAAGCAATGCAACTGGAACGAAGTTGTAATATATGCGACTTTCCTTAAATACAAAAGAAATGAATGGAAAAGAAAGAATGCAAAGTTTGTTGGTTGATTTATTTTTATTTATGCAATTTATGTGTACAAGTATAGGTATCCTTCTTAAGTAATAGTAAATGAATGAATAGAAGATGGAATTAGGAAAGTGTTAGGTTCTTTTCAAATGAACTATACACTTTGCCAAATCCTATCAAAACTATACCTAAAGAGATGAGAAGGAAAACTATACTAAGCACATCCTTATATTATTACTCACATGAAAGCTTAAAAGTAAGATATAAGTAATGCACTTTCAATTTTTGATAATTGATTCATATATTTTTGAAAATAATATGGATTTAATAGTGATAATAGCCACTCATATTCTTACTTTAGCCAAAACATGCAATTTAACATAAAAGAAAGATTTTCATTTTAAATTTGATTTTTGAAAGCATGAATGCATGAAATAATATGACACACATATTTAGAATGTTGGGAAAGAACTAAAGCAATGAAAGCATGTAAACATATTCACCTTAATTAATTCCTAAAGGCAATCTTATGAAATGAGAAAGCTTAAAGTAAATCAAAGTTTGTTTAATGTGATTTTGTTTGATTTTGAGTTTGATTTAATTTGGAAAATGTGAGGTGAGTTTGCTATTCTTAACCCATTCCCATATTTGTTTGATATTTTGTTCAATTTTTAGATGATTAAATTCATTTTATATTTTGATTAGGTTATATGAATTAAGCATGTTAATTACTCCTTACTTACACCACCTTAGTATAGTCAATCAAATAATTATGATCCAATCAGATGACATGAAACCTCATAAAAAATTTAAATTTGCAATGCACCTAGGAAGAAAAAAGCCTAATGCAATTTTACTCATAATTAATGATAAATTAAGCAAAGGGGTTTAACTTAAGTAATTTCAAAATACCCCTCACACATATGAGTTGAATTTTCTTAATTTTACTTAGGCACTTGAACACTAAGAATCTACCCCAGGTAGATTAATTGAGTTCTGGAAAGTTTTAGAATTTTAAGAAATTAATTAAGAGGGTAATTAGTGAATTAACCCTTTAATTAAGAGAGGATTAAGGAAGAAAAAGGAGGTTTAAGGAATAGCTTAGGGGAAATGCCCCAAAATTATTTCCTAAATTTCCTATTCACTGAAACATACCTTAATCAACTTCAACAAAGGATTAAATCACTAATCAAACCCTTAATTAACCTTAACTACATTAAGGGGGTAATTAGGAAATGAACTAACAATTTCCCCAATTAAGCCAACAATAAATCCCAAGAAAATTAGGCGAGGTAGAAGTCATACCCCAAAATATACTCAAGAAGTTTGGGAATAATTGGTGGATTAATTAAAGGATAATTAGCAAATTACTATTCCCAATAAAACCCAAAATCGAAGAAAGACAGTGTTCAAAATCAACTAAAATTAATTTTATAAAATTTCATATCAAATTATCTATCCAATGCAATTTATTTCATATTTTTCTGATTTTTCTATGTTGAGATATGAATTTTAGAAGTTTAGGTAATTAATTAGAATTATTTAAACTCTAATTATATCATTAATCCCTATGGGTGCCACACATACAGCTGACACGGCACGCACTTTACATGCGGCACGCTCTGATTCATTATTTAAAACATCACATTGTAGCGCCGTGAGGCGGCAGTGCTACGCGCTTTTCCTTCAGCCGTCCGATCATCAAGGATCAGATGGCTAAGATTAAAGCCGCATATCAGAGGATTTTAAATAAATATATAGCATGTTTTAATCTCAGTCATCCATTCAAAATGCACAGATGGATGGCCAGAGATCCTTCCCTGATCTCCCCTATGAACAATGGAGGCCATCCATGTTCTAGGGGATGATCCGAGCTCAATTGAGCTCAGATTGATCCCAAATTTTACTCACACCATCAACATGCATAGAAGATTATATCCAACTATCAAAATCCTATAAATTAACATTTATTTCACAAAGCTCCACATCACATTGAGTTTAATGCTCAGGAAATGGCCAACCTCGTCGGAGGTGATCACCGACACTCGATTCTCTTGGAGAAGCTGCTGGATGAAGCTTTCAAAAATTTGAGGACTAAGGTTGAGTGGATCCTACTATGGGTCACCTCCTTTGCTTGAGCTTGGCTTTGATCAAATTGGATCTCCCCTTGCTTTAAGAACGGAAGAGAGCTTGGGCATTTCGATTAAGCTCATTGATGAAGTGAAGGAATGAATTGCACTGATTTTGAGTATGGAGTGAATTGGCTTATCAAAAGACCTCCCCTATTTTCAAACTCTGAAAACTGAGAAATGAAGTTTTTAAATCCTCTCTAGGAAGCTTGGTAAGTCTCTCTAAGTCTTGCTCTAAGTTTCTAAGCTTCAATCGACAGAGGAGAAGTTAGAATTGAAATGAATTTGGGGGAGTTAATCTCCCCCTTTGGAAATTAAACGGTCGAGCATAGGCTTGCCATTTTGATCCAATTTCCTTGATTTAAATGGTTTGTTAGGCTAGACTGTCCTCAAGTTTGATTTGAGAGGGGAATATGAACCCCATGTGCTCAAAACAAGTGGAGGCATGATTCTCATGTGGCCATTTCAAGGGGAGTGGTCAGTTTGGCCATCAAGTTGGGTGACAAACCCATTGGGTTGGGTGCACCACCCTCCCTAGTGATTTATTAAGAGAGTATCAAGTAGGTATGAAAAGGATTTGACCAAATTCCAAGTGGAATTAGCCAAAATTTACTCTATAGTCTAGGGGTAAAATGATAATTTGGCTTATTTTTGACTTCGGGTAAGTTTATTATGTTCAGAAAATAGGTTTGGCCAAGTTTCATTAGATATGGAGTTTATTTGATATGGTTTGGCTGATGTTGACCCATTTAGGTCAAGGGTCAACTTGGGTCAAGTTGACCAATTGGTCAAGTTAGGTCAAACCAAGGGTTGGGTCAAGTTCATGTGACCATTTGAAATATTTTGGTGGCTTTGGTTTGATTCAATTTGGTTTATGTTTGAATTTAGTTCATATGTCTTCATTTAGGTCAAATAGGTCAAGTTGACCAATTTAACCCATTTGACCTATTTGAGCTAGGTCATGGGTAGGTTTAGGTTTGGTTAGTCATATGAAGTAGATTGGTATCTTTGTTTCCAATCAGTTTTGGTTAAGTTTGAATTTGGCTCAATAAGACCCTTTTAGGTCAAGTTGGGTTCAAGGTCAATTTGTCTAAGTTAGGTCTACTTGGCCAATTAAGGCTTTGGTCAAGTTCAACAAGTGATTTAGAATGAACTTGATCCATTGGTTTCAATCAATTTGGCTTAGATCAAGTTTTGACATATTTTAACTTTTTTAGGTTTCAACTTAGGTCAAGTGGCCAATTAGGTTAGGCTCAAATGTTGACTTGGTCAAGTTCAAACACTAGTCATGAATGAACTTAGATCAATGGTTTCAATCAATTTGGCCTATGGTGGATTTTGGCTATGTTGGGTTTCATTTTGGTGTTGACTTGTTCAACCCTTAAGTTTGACTTGGTTTGACCTAATTTGGGTTATTTGATCATCTCGTGATGATTGTTGATCATGATGAGAGGGTTAGGTGAGTTTGATTCATTCCAATTTGGTTAGGATTAGAATTTGGCTCATAGGGGTAATTTAGGTCACTTTGAGTTAAGTGAGCCAGAGTAGGTCAAATGGCTTGGTCAAAGTTTTATTTGAGTTTGATTGAACTTGTATATGGATTTATGATTGAAATATAAATCCATTTCCAAGTGGTTTGAAGTCAAATGGGTTTTGATTCATTTGACAATTTCAAGTTCAAAGGGTGAACATATGTTTGATTTTGGCTTCATTTTGAATTGAGTTTTGGTAAGTGTTTGAAGTTTGTATTTAGATTTGGATTCATGATTGAAGGATTGATTGAATCATGAAGGAAAATCAAGAGTTTGGCTTGATTTAAAATTGATTTGGCTAAGTTCAGGATTTTGACTTGAAAGGCATAGGTTGGATTTTGAAGGAGTTTGAGTTTGATTTTGGAAGTGGTTTTGATTATTGGAATCTATATTTCATTTATAATTGTGAATATAATTGAGAATATAAATGAGTTATGAGAAAATTTCAAGGATTTGATGTGATTTGATCATGACCCAAAGCTAAGTCCTTAAGAGGGAGATTAAGGATTTAGGAAAGATTTACTGAATTGATTTTGAATTTTGGGTTTAGTTTGATTGATTTGAATTATATTTCATTTATATATGTGAATATAAATGAGAATATAAATGTACTATTAGAAAATTTCATGAATTTGAATAGATTTAGATTTGATTTTGACTAAGTCCATAAAGGGAAATCAAAGGTCTTAGACAAGATTTGGAATTTGGAATTTAGAATTTAATCATGGATTTCAATCATGTGTTTCAATCATGTGGCATTGATTTGAGTTGAGAAAATCAATTAGGCTAGAATTGATTTATGTTTGATGTTGATTTGATTTTTGAGTTTGACTTGAAGGAATGTAGTAAGGAATGTGATCCAAGCCATAGGGTAGGCAGATTTTCCTAACACTCCTAAGGCATGACCTATTCTTATGGCTAACTCTTCTAAGTCTCTAGGGCTAGGTTGAGTGTCCACCTAATCACTAGATGTGTCTTAAGACTAAGGAACTCTTAAAGTCTAAGAGAAGTCCTATGTCAAAGATGGAGGGGTTGAGAGCTCATCCTAAAAATGAGGTCAACAAAAGGCGGCCAATATGTGTGGTGTGACTGACAAGGAACACCGCATGTATTGGTGTTGATCGCAATGATCAAAAACTCTGAATGATCACAAGCACTAACAAAGACGATCTACTTTAACCCGAGAAGGAATAACTTAATGTGGCTCTACTTATGTCAAGGACATAAGAGAGGGAAGGAGGAATCCACTAGGGATATAGTCTGTGAACCTTCCACTAGAAAAGCAAGTTCAAGTCATCCACAAAAGGATGAGAGGTTTAATTTGATTTGAGTCTCGCTGGGGAGAATTTTTCACTGGGGAAGAGGGTTGAATTTGTTTCAATTTTTTAGAATTGGATTTTGAGATGAACCCAATTGTTTTGCGATGGACTGCACTTAGTAGGAGCCATGGCGGCCTAAACCTAACTCAGATTTACTAATCCAAAGGGGTAGTATACTAAACACATAGTAGGAATAGCCAACCAAAGGGATGCTTTTCGGTATGCAGCAGCTGTACTAGGAGGAAAGCATAGTAGACTTACATCCTCCAAAGTAGGGACCAGTTGCTGGGATAATATATTGGCAAGGTAACAGATTAATCCAACCTAGGACTGACTAATGAGTGAATGTCACTGGGGAACTTAAATCAACTCAAATATAGTCAAGATTAATTTAATTTTTAGATTTATTTAGATGGATTCCATTAGTTTTTGATGGATCACACTGAGAAGGAGCTTATATCAGCCTAGTCTTATCTCAGATTTACTAAACTAAATGGAGTAGCTTCCCGGTCGATGGGAGAACTATCCGACCAAAGGAGTGTCTTTCAATTTGCAATGATCAATTGAAGGGAAGAAAGCTTAGGGACTCACATCTTCCACTACCAAAGACCACTGGGGTGATCAGTTGCTTTGGGCAATAAATCAAACCCGACCTAGGGCTGCCTGTCGGTTTGCGACAATCATGCCAGAAAGAATGCGTCATTGTCTTACATCTTCCAGAGAAAAATGAGTGTCGGGGTAACCTGCTTTTAATTAAAATAAATTGAAGACGACCTAAGGGAAACTACAGAGTGAGTGCCGACCCAGGCACTTATCTCAACTCAGGTAGTCAGGCAATTCCTATAGGGAGTTCTGCTGACACTGACCTAAAGATAGGATGCCTACTTGAGAAAAGGAGGCCTTGAATTCCTAATCCACAAGAGAATTAATTTTGTTTATTTGTTTAGTTTATTTATTGTGGGCTCTGTTAGTTTGTGCTGGATCAAACGGAGAAGGAGCTTATATTAGCCTAGACCTATCTCAGATTTATTGAACCAAGGAAGAATCTATGCATCCGCTGAACAAATTCTCTAACCATAGGGGTGGCTACTAGGAAATGGAGACTGTCCAATCCAAAAGTTACACGGGTAGTGTCCAAATGTGGTCGTTAAGGATGCGATCCAATTAGAATGCCCACAGGAGATGGGGCCACTAAGGGCATAGTTCAAAACCGTGGAGAAGATGACATGGCTAGTCATATATCAAATAGGTATTCGATGGCCAACTCAAGGAGAAAGCACAGGGACTCATATCTGCCAAGAGTGGTGTATCCACCGGGTGAGTCATCACAAGATATCGAACATTAATTAACCTAAGGTACCTTTGTAATCAGCCTAGGAAGAAAGTTCGAGGACTCACATCCTTCTATAGCAGAACTGATTGTTGGGATAGTCTATCTTCGGCTCCACTGGTGCTATCCGACCTAGGGTGACTACTGAATGAATGCCACTAGGGGACTTGTATCAACTCAGATGTAGTCAAGAGGAAAGGAGCCTCTGGGGGACTTATCATAAACCTCAAATATACTCTACCTAGTTAGATCATGATTATTAGTTCAAGAAGAAAGCTCAGGGACTCACATCTTCTTAAACAAGATCAACATGAGGTAGCTTACTGGCTGAGCCATGAAGTATAGCATAGTAATAAGGCGCTCATTGATTTTCAATGGTCAAGTTAGGAAGAAAGCATGGGGACTCACATCTTCCAAATAATTGACCACTGGGGTGACATACTAGCGAGGTAGTATGTAGACCCAACCTAGAGCAACTAATGAGTGAGGGCCACAAGGGGCTTTCTCCCACATCAAAAATAGCTCGAGATAAAAGATATGTGTTTCTTTTTATGCATGTGTTAAAGGGAATAGGATGCCTTTCGGATTCTCTTACACCTACCTTAAACATGCTAGGGGATTTTGATGAAGTGGTGCCACGAATGGAAAATAAGAATTCCCTCTAAAAAAAGATGCCGCTTAGGTTCTCTTACACCTAACTTAGTTATGCTAATCATAATAGGATGCCTCTCGGGTTCTCTTACACCTTATTCTAATAGCTCCAGTCAAGAGACTGTGTTTGTGTTGTGAAAGAGAGGATGCCATTAGGGGACTCTTACACCTACCTTAGATATGTCATGGTTGATTCGCAAGATAAAAAAAAAACAACGCTTCGAAAGAAGAGAAAATTTTGATGAAATGGAATCAAATTTTTATTGGTTGATAGAATTATTTTTAAACATGATTTATTTTATGGGTAATATTTCTTTAGATAGATCCCATTAATTGGAAGCATCGGGTGTTCCCCTTTACAATCAATACTTTGATAAGATCCTCCTTGGTAGGCCTTCTCTATAACATGCCCAAGTGGGTTCAAACTTGCCTCCCATTTTTTGATGGGCAATAATTGGTCTCCTCAGGACTAACACAAGTTCTCCTACTCAGAAAAACCTAGGGTGGACCAGCTTGTTGTGAGCTTGAATCATTTTAGCTTTGTACAACTTGAGGTTCTGGCATGCACATAGGCAACTCTCCTCCAAACCTTTGAGCTCTTCTAATCGTAACTTTGCATTCTACTCTATAGTGATCTTGCTACCCAATGCTATCCTTTGTGATAGAGTTGAACTTCTAAAGGAAGAACAGCTTCGGACCCATACACTAAAGAAAATGGGATAGATTGAGTTGGAGTTCAGTATGTGGTGCGGTAGGCCCACAAGGCTTCAACCAACTGCTTGTTCCATTATCGCTTATTATCGTCAAGAGTCTTCTTCAATATCTGGATGAGAGTTTTATTGAATCCTTCTGCTAAGCCATTTTATCTAGGGTAGTATATGGTGGAGTATCTCCAATCTATACTGTGTCTTCTGGCGAAGCTGTTGATCTTGGTGCTTTTGAATGAAGTACCATTATCGATATAATTCATCAAGGCACCCCGAACCTATATACGATATGGTTCAAAATCAAAGCACATCGAAGCTATGACCCCTCTGAGTGGGATTGCCTCCGCCCACTTAGAAAAGTAGTCGGTGGAAACTAAGATGAACCGATGCCCCTTAGAAGAATGAGGATCGATCAGACCCACAATGTCGGTACCCCAACACTCCAATGGCCATGAGGCCAATGTACGGTGTAGAATATTGGGTGGTTGGTGGAGGACCACACCGTGTACCTGACACTGATGGCATCTCCTAGCTACATCCATGCAGTCTGTAATCATCGAAGGCCAGTAGTATCCTAGTCTCCTGATCTTCATCTTCATCTTCGATCGGATTGATATGCTCCGCATAGACCTGAATGTACCTCGATTACAATGTCACGAGTTTCATGTTTGTCTAAATAACGTAACCACATTTTGTCAAAGGGCCTTCGGTACAGGGTGCCATCAACGAGAGCAAAGGAGAGAGCTCTCTATTTCACCTGATGGGCTTATGACTTTTCTTGAGGTAGTTTGTCGGTGTTCAAATAGTCTATGAACGGTTGCCTCCAATTCAGCTCCTTGTCCATTTTGGCAACGGAAACCTCCCCTTCAAGAGAAAGTCTTTCGATGAATGCAACATCAATAAGGGATTGAACTTGTCTATTTTGGACCCTTATTCAAATACTTAAAATACATCAAATGATCAAAGGAATCATTTTGAGCCGTCTGATGAAGTGGAGTGGTTTAGCTTTTGCATGTATTTATAGAGCCGTCACTCCTCCAATCTATAAATAGCTCCTCATTCCTCATATGAGGGGACCCAAGCAAGAGAGAGGAGAGAGCTCTAAAGCTTGAAGATCCTCCAAGCACAATCGTGCCACCACTCGATGGTCATCAACCACCGCCGCCGCTAATCTTCGCCGTCATCAATCTCTGTCGGTCTCCATCATGGTGACTTTCATCATCAGTCGATGTCCCTCGCTGTTCACCATCATCTGCTACCATTAGCAATTGTTACCACCTGAAAGTGACTACATAGTTGTTGTTCCCTTCTCATATATAATTCTAATCCGCTATCGGGAAAAAATTTTGTACTCAAATGATACATAGTGGAAGATTTTGAATATTTTAAATATAGTCTATATTTTAAATTATTACAGAGAGTTTTAAAATTTTAGAGAATGATATTTGAGCTAAAAGAGAGAATAATAAGATATATTTATTACAAATAATTAAAATTATTAAAAATTATAATTAATTTTATAAATTTAGAATTGATAATAAATTTTATTCATTAAAATTATTAATGTATAATAAAATAAATTACTTAAGTAATATATATATATATATATATATATATATATATATATATAAACTTAAGTAATTAATTTAAATTTTTTTATTAAATGACTTATTTTATTATTTTAAATATTTTATCTATTTAATTTATACACATTATTCTTAATTATTATTATAATGAAATATCCAACGCGTATTCATGTCCTGTATTTTTAAAAATAGAAATGTCCTGTCCGTGTTATATCATGTATGTATCTCAGATCCTGTATCCGTGCATCATAGGGCAAGAGAGATGAGAAAATGCGTGTGAGGAGGAAAAATAAAAAAATTGGTAAAGAGAAAATAAAAAATATAGGTAATTATCAAATTTAATCAATTACAACCAAAATGAAGTTTTAAAATTACATTTTTAATCCTTTAATCATTTTAATAATTATTATTATTGTTTCAGTTGTGTAAACAACGGCACATTTAACTTTTAGTGATGCATCTAATAATTTAATTTTAAAATTGTGCTAAAATCAAAGAGTAATGAAAGTGTAATTTTGAACGTATAAATTTTAGAAAAATATATAAATAAGAAAATAATAATGAAAATGAAGTATTATGACTTGATGAAATTGTCTTGTAGAACAAATATACTATTTCATTAAATGATTTTAACCATTCTCTAATTTTATTTTTTTCAAACTTCTATCAAAGTCATTTATTAATTGAACAATGAATGTAAGTAGAGATCGATTCACATAAATTTTATGTTGTGCCTTAATTGAGAAAATCTTGGGGAACCAATGAAGTTTGTGATATTATCTTTATACTCACTATCTAATTCCTATGAGGAAAATAAATAAATTAAATAAATTTGAAAAATATAATATATTATTTAGAAATTTTAAAAAATCTATTAATTGATTACCTTTATTTTTTGTAGATCTACATACCAATAATAGCTTCAGCCTCATCATCAAATAATATAAATGTAGAATTTGAGGTTGCAACATCTAATTTAATAAGATATCTATATGAAAAAAAATCAATATAAGAAACATAATAACCATTAAATATAAATCATTTTAATTTCATAAATTATTTACCTCAAACTATATTCTACATTTTTATTTGAGCACTTGGTACATTCTATTGAATCTTCTTTTATAATTACCTTTGATTTACATGTACTATATGCATTATACTAAAGGTTTCCTTCTATTATTCCTTTTGTAGACACCCTTGTATCATAGTACTTGATCTAGTAAAATAATAATTATTATTATAAAAATATTATTTTAAAAATACATAATTTTATATACATACCTCTCCTGATAAATGCTCAGATGTATGGATCTTAAAAAAAATTAATTAGTACATATCTTTCATTAGTTAATTGACCCATGGAGTATAGAATTTCATTAAACCTATAATTTAAATTTCAAGTTAAAGTAATCATTATAATAAACTAATCAAGCATATTTAAAAAAAACTTACATACCAATCCTTTATTTTTTTATTCTATCAAATCTAGATTAATTTCTAAACTTGTTGATGATGTTGTTGACAATGCAAAACCTGTAATTTTAAATATATAATGATTATAAAAAAAATTAAAAATCAATACTTGTATAGATTGTTGTAACCATTAAAATTCTGCATTACAAAATATTAAAATATATTTAAGAATATTATATCATTATAATATTTTCCAATAATTAATTTTGCTAATATTATTTAAAACTCATCTTTTATTTCTTCTAATTGTTGGCCTTGTAGAATGCTAATGCCACAATGTGAATGTAAATAACCTGCACTGAATAAATATATATATATATATATATATATATATATATATATATATATATATATATATATATATATATATTACAAAATATTTTTTCTTAAGTTCACAATCTAAGTGTCATAAATCCAAAAACTTGTAGGTCTCCCTTGATAATTTTTTTTATCCATCTGTCTATACACCAATCTAACGTCATTAACTTTCATAACCAATAGAAGAATATATGTTTCAAATATAAATAAATATTATTAATATTAAGAATTTCATATAATAAGAAAGAAAAATATAATAAAACTAAGAAAATTTGTACATGAAGGTGAATTTGGATTTGACTTCATATCGATATTGATAATTTAGTAGATGATGAGAAATTATTATCATCAACTTCTTCAGTATTTTTGAGAGATTATTTTATATAATCTAAAATTTATCATTCACATTATAAATTTTTTTTTATATTTTAATTTGTCCATTTGATATCATATATATCTTGCCAATATTTAATTTGTTAGTAAAGTTATCGATAATATCATTGTACATTATTGCATATATTTGAACAATGTTCATAAGACAAGAGAAATCATTGAAATTAAAGTTAATTTTTTTTTAAAAAATATTGATTATAAAGAATATAATACAATCATTACTAACAAATTGTATATAATAATATAATAAAATCCAAAAATATTTAATTGTAATAATTAATTACTTTCACATCCATCAAAGTAACTTTTGGACCTTTCCTTGTCTGATTTAAAATCTTTTATATTCTCTTCTTCAACTAAAACTTTTATGCTCTAGTAACATTGATGCTTTGAGTGATAATATTTGATGAATCCATAAATATTGACCTATCATAATTTTTTAAAATATTTAGTGTTGTTAGCTTATGCTTAAGAAGTGAAAAATGTATTATGATATTTCAATAAAAGAATAAATAAAATTTATTCATATCAATAAAGATTAAAGATTTTTTTATATACCTAAAGATTATTAAGAAGAATATTTCTTGTATAATGGCCTTGCCTTGATGCATATTTATCGTGGATGATAAGCACTTTTGTGTTGTTCATTTGAATTCCTCAAGATAATGCAACATATAATTGTTCATAATGAGAATCTTGAGGAAGATATATTCCAACATTAGGTATTGTTTGACCTACTTTTATGATTGTCATTGCAAAACATAGATGCATTGGAAATTGTTTTCGTTTAAATTTAAATGGTAGAGTTTCATCACTTGGACATAAAGGTATTCTTGGGATCAAAAATAATTTGCTAGAGAATTGAGCAGTTGATATTTCTGCAAGAATAACATTCTCTTTAAATAATTTGCAAATCATTCTTGTTTTATTGCATAATCCATTTGAAAGATCTAAATTTCTTAATAACATTATTGGACAATTTTTTTTTAGAACAAGTCGATGTGGAGGAAGTCCATTAGGTGCCAATGAGTTCAGAAATTTTACATAATAGAGATTAGATTTGCCATCAATAACACTGTTAAAATTGAAGTAATTTATCTAATTTCTGGAAAATATTTTTAAGCTTTTGATTTATCTTATGAGCATACATATTTTTTTGTTGCTAAGATAGCTCTTTTCATAATGTAATCAGTTGATATAGCATTTTCATGCAAACATGAATATATATCATTTATTAATAAATCTTCTGAATCTTCACCACTCACATAGTTTATTATCATCTCATTTAGAATCTTTACTAATCTATCTTCTTTCATCTCCATTTCCAATTCTAAGTATGAATTGAAAATAATGAATCATTTTTTGCTCTCATATTCTTTTTTAATTTAAAACTTCTATATCGACCATAAATATGACATAACTAAACTATACTTAATAATTTCATTTTTGATGCACGCATACTCCGGTACAACTTATCGAAAAGTCACCTTCAAATACAATCATTTTGCCACTAAAATAAATAGAGTTATTCATAATATCTCTTAATGTTCTCAAAAGACTCTATTGATGTTCGCTTTTACCATTGGCGCTTCATCCCAAATTATAATACTTGATTTCTTAAGTAATAATGCAAGACCACTTTGATTTGGTATTGCACATCTACTTGATTATGTTGCATTTATTGGTATTTTAAATGTTGAATGTGTTGTTCGACCTCCTGACAAGATTGATACCCCACATGTTGCTATTATTATTGCTATGTGACCATCCATTCTTAAGATTGCAAGTAATCGATATAAAAATATATTTTATGTACCACCATGACCATCTATAAAAAATATGACATTCTTCTTATGATATACACGGTTTATAATTTCTACATATGCCTTTTGATCTACATTAAGTCTATTATGTTATGTTAATATCTTCACTTGGTGTCTACATTTAATTCTTCCATTAGCTCCCTCTTTGAAATTCTTCATCTTTCTCAAATGAAGTAATATTTTCTCGCAATTTAGGTAGATCAAATTCAGATATACTCTTACCCATTCTCTCAATAAATACTTTGATGTTTTTTTAATGTTTTTCTCACACATAATTCTTCAAAAAGACTACCATTATTTTGATAATCTTGAGACAGATAATTATAATAATTATTTCATAGTTGATTTATATTTGTAGACTAACAGTAAATTAAATAAGTAGCAAAAAATAGTCGTAATTTAAATGGCATTTGAAAATTGGATGCATCGTTTAAATATTCTGAAATATAGTCACCAGTTTCCAACAAACCATGCTTCTGTACAGCTTCTTTAAATGTGAAACACTGTATTTTTTGTACTTTTCATAAATCAATAAATGATGTCGGTCCATAAGCATGATTTAATAACATTCTTAAATAATATCTTTCACCCTTCGATGGATTTGCAATATTTATGCGACCAATTTGCTCAAACTTTTGTCTTCTTTTCCAAAAAAAATTTGTCTTATCCGAGACATATTTTTCTAGAATTTCACTATATAGATATTGTTTTTGCCTCAGAATCTCTTTTAATTAACTCAAAAAGCTATGACAACATAGTTTTTTTGATATTACTAAATGTTAATAAATCACATAAATTTTGATTTTGTTTATAATATATAGCATGCATGTCTTCTAAATGTAGCTATAAATTACACACTGATGGATACATCTCATTTAAATCAAATTCAAATATTCTCCATAATGCTTCTGGGGTTGATACCCATCTTCCATCTTAATACTGTTGAATCTCATCAAAATTTTCTCTCTACGTTGCTGTGAAATTAAAATTGATATTTTATCATTATGTTGACCTTACTTTTGGAATGAGTTCTCAATCTCTCATCATAGATCTAGGACTCTTCTAGACACTAAGAGCTTCTTAGTCTTAAGATACTTCTAGTGATTTGGTGAACACTTAACCAAGCCTAGAGACTTAGAAGGGTTAGTCATGGAGTAGGCTAGAGTGAAGGGACTTGGGAGACTTACCACCCTATAGTCTAAACCTAATCAATGTTCACTTTCTCAAATCAAACCCCAAATTAAAATTTGAATTCAAATTAAAAATTCCAAAATTTACAATCAATCTCAACCTCAAGCTCCAAAATCCTTCCTATGATTGAATCCCATGGATTTAGCCCTACCCAAATAAAATTCAATCAAACCCAACTCTAAATGATTGAAACCCAAGATCAAATCCAAGCTCTAAACCCTCTTAAGCCATGTAATATGATTCTACAAACTTAGCCAAATCTCCACCCAATCCAAATTCAATTGATTTCTTCTTGAATCATATATTCAATCATCTTCACAAATATAAATGAAATACACTCAATGATCAAAATTCAATCAAACTAAATCAAATTCTCTTATAAGCCCTTTGGACCTACCTTCACGAGCTTAAATTTGCTTTCAAATCACTCCAAACTCATTTGATTTTCTTATAAATCAATTATTCCTTTAAATATCTTCCCAAATATAAATGAAACTTACATTTAAATGACCAAAACTAAATCCAAAATCAAATCAAAACCTAATCAAAGACCCTTTCAGCCAATTCTTAGACTTAACCAAATCCCATCCAAATCAAGTCAAAACCAATGGATTTTTCTTGAGTCAATCATTCCTCCAACCACCTATCAAAATATAAATGAAACATGCAATTATCAAACCAAACTAAGATCAACCCAAGTCAAAATCAACTTAGCCCTTTTGACTTGAAATTTTAAATGAACCAAAACTGTTAGAATCTAAATTGACAAATTTATATTTTAATCCTAAACTCATATATAAATTCAACTAGTCCTCAATCAAACCAAAATCAAGACAATTGACCCATTTAGGTTCACTTGATCCAAAGTGACCTAAAGAACCATTTGAGCCAAGTTCAAATCTAACCCAAATTGGATTGAACCAAGCTCATCAAAACCTTTCACCATGATTGTTGACCACCCTAGGATCATCAATTATCACAAATTGGGTCAAACCAAGTCAACTTTGTCATTTGACCAAGTCCCCTTAACCCATATGAGCCAACTTAGCCAAAAAACCTATCATACACTAAAGCAAAACCATGGCTTAACACCAACCCATGATCAATGATTGAACATGACTTGACCATCAATTGAGCCAAACCAAACCCAATTGATCCTTTGACTCAAGTTGACCAAAATTGACCTAAAAGACCAAAATAGGTCAAATCATGATCCAACCCAAATTGATTGCAACCAATGGCTCAAGTTTATTCCAAGTTGATTATTGAACTTAATCAAAACCATAATTGAGCTTTGACCAATTAGACCAATTGACCAACTTAGCCCAAATTGACCTAAATGGTCAAATTGGTCTAAAAATAAATTAAATCTAAATCAACTCTAAACAAAGCCTACAATCATCTTCTTAACCAATAATTGAACATGAATCTACATCCAAGCCAATTTGACCAATTTGGTCAAATTGGTCAACAACCATTTGACCTATGTGAATCCAAATGAGCCAAAAATCAAACCTAAGCCAAATTGATTGAAACCAATTGAACCAAAACACTTCAAATCATCATTTAACCTAACCCAAGCCTTGGTTTGACCCAATTTGACTAATTGGTCAATCAACTTAACTAATTTGACCCATAAGAGCAAAATTGAGCCAATTCTCTTGGAACCAAGCCATGATCACTTGGAATCGATTCAACCCAACCCAAACCCATCTTGGATCAGCCCAAAGCCAGCTCAAACCCAAATGGACTCAAACCCAAGGCAAATCTTCCTTAGATTTTCCATTTTGGCAAAGTCCACTCATCCTTTCCACTTGGCAACCCTCACACACCCAAAATTCACTACTCACCTAGCCCAACCTAAGTGGGCTAGGCCTATCATGGACCAAAGGGAGGTGATTAACTCACTTCCCTCACTACTCAATCCATTGGATCCGGGAAGCCACAAGTGCCACCACGCAAGCCTTCCTCCAACCCAATCGCATGCCTCCCAGGCTATTTGATCTCATTAGTTTTATTTTTATTTGCATAGTTGTGTTAAATTTATTTCTTAATTTCTAATGTATTACCTTATAGTTCTAACACAACATATATTTATTTAGTAATTTTTGTGTTAAAGATGAATAGATAAATTTTTATAAATATGATTTTTAAAAATTTACAAGATGAATAGATAACTTTTTATAAAGATTTTTGATAAATTGTAGGTAGTAATAAGAAATAAATTAGGAAAATTTAATTTAAATATATTATCATATTTAACCATAAATATTTATTATTTTCTAGTGAATACAAATTAATTAGATAAAATGAGAGTTAATAAGTAAACATATATTACTAAATAAATATAATAAATTTCTTAAATGATCAATATGAATGTTAATTTAAAATATAATCAAGCAAAGTTAATATATTTTAAATTATTATATAGTTGAACATGAACAACGTTCATTTATTTAATAGTTTTTGTGTTAAAGACATAGATTGTTTATCAAAATAAATGAAGAATTAATAAATAAAAAAATGTATAAATGATAAACTTTATAATTGATAGAAATGTTATTTAATTATGGCACATACAACTAATCATAATGTAAAGACATAAATAAAGATTAAATGGATAATTAAAAAATTTAGTAATGCAAAAAATTATCTAAATAAGAAAATGATAATAAAAATCAAGTATTATGGCTTGATGAAATTGTCTTGTAGAATAAATATACTATTTCAATAAATAATTATTAATCTTTCTCCAATTTTTTTATTTTTATTTTTTATTTTTTTATTTTCTATCAAAGTCATTTATTGATTGAACAAGAAATGTATGAGAGATCTATTCACATACATTTTATCTTGTCCCTTAATTGAGAAAGTCTTTGTGGAACAAATAAAGTTTGTGATAATTTTTTTATACTCCTCAGTATCCGATTCCTGTGAGGAAAAAATTAAAATAAATAAATTATAAAAATATAATATATTATTTAGAAATTCAAAAAATATGTTAATTGATTACCTTTATTTTTTTTAGCTCTATAATTGGCATACTAATAATAACTTCAGCCTAATCATCAAATAGTGTAAATGTAGAATTTAAGGTTGTATCTTCAACATCTAATTTAATAAGATATCTACATGAAAAAAATCAATATAAGAAGCGTTTATAGCTGGCTACAATCATGCAGGCTGCCTGGACTTGGATGCTCTCATTTATCTTGTTGAACCTGTTCGATTTATACTCTGTGGAATGACCTTGGGTTGTTATGGGCACATCCGAGTTCTTGGCACTATTTGGGCTCTCTGTTGTTAAAGGAGTGTTGTTTTCCCTTTATCTTTTGTATCTGTGTGGCTTTCTCTCCCATGTGTATGTGATTGGCTTTGCTATACTTTGGTGTACTGCTCTTTCGGTCCACACGACTCTCTTCCAATGGATGGGTTGGTTCCCCAAGTTTGTAGGCTATGATGGATGGTTGATTTCACCCATTCCTTGGCTGGTAGTAGCACGTCTGTTGTATCCCTTCCTTTGGATTTGGATGCACATGGTGCTGCCCCAAGTTGGTGTGATCGTCAGAGCTTTTCCACAACTCTATTTATCTCTCGGTGTTTTGTTTCTACCTTGATTTAGCTCATATCACTTTAATGGTCCTAACTTTTTTCTAGATGTTTGTAGATTACGTGTTCTTCTCCTGCAAGTCATTTCTTTCAGGAGGTATAAACTTCTTCAGCCTCAACATTCGCTATATTATTGTTGGCTTTTTGCTTTTGCTCATGTGTATCTTTTGCTTTCTTTGGTTATTTTCTTTCTCTTTGATATGTGTGGATTGTACTTAGTGGATTTACTCTCTAGGATGATTGTAGCTCTATGTAACTCGAGTTTACCCCTTTTAAGGACCTTGTAACCCCTTTTGTGGCAATAAAATTCCCCTATATCCCAAAAAAATCAATATAAGAAGCATAATAAATATTAAATATAAATTATTTTAATTTCATAAATTATTTACCTCAAATTATATTCTACATTATTATTTGAGCACTTAGTACATTCAATCAATCTTCTTTATAATTACCTTTGATTTACATGTATTAAATGCATTATACCAAAGGTTTTCTTCTTCTTTTATTCCTTTTATAGACACCCATGTATTATAGTACTTGACCTAGTAAAATAATAATAAATTAGTAATAATTATTATTATAAAAATACCTCAATATATATACATACCTCTCCTGATAAATGCACAGATGTATTGATCTTGAAAAGATCAGTAAGTGCATATCTTTCATTAGTTGATTGACCTAGAGAGTATTGATTTTCATTAAACTTGTAATTTAAATTCCAAGTTAAGTAGAAGTAATAATTATAATAAACTAATCAATCATATTTTTAAAAAAAAAATTACACACCAATCCTTTATTTCTTTTGATTCTATCAAATCTGGATTAATTTCTAAACTTTTTGATCATGTTGTTGATAATGTGAAACCTATAATTTTAAATATATAATAATTGTAAAAAAATTAAAAATTAATGAGCAATACATGTATAAATTGTTGTAACCATTAAAATTCTTCATTACAAAATATTAAAATATATTTAAGAATATTATGCCATTATAATATTTCCCAAATTGATTATTTAATATTTCTAGAAACTCATCTTTTATTTCTTTTAATTGTTGGCATTGTATTGTAGCTAATGCTTGCCACAGCGTGAATGTAAATAACTCAGACCTAAAGCAAAAAAAAAATATTACAAAATGATTTTTATTTCTTAAGTTTGTAATATAAATGTCATATCTTAATCCAAAACTTGGGTCTCTCTTGATATTTTTTTATCCCTCTATATATATCATTCTAACATCATTAACTTTCATAACAAATAGAAGAATACATGTTTCAAATATAAATAAATATTATTAATATTAAGAATTTCATATAATAAGAAAGATAATAGAATAAAACTAAGAAAATATGTACCTAAAGGTGAATTTGGATTTGACTTGATATATGTTATTACTGATAATTTAGTAGATGATGAGAAATTATTATCATCAACTTCTTCACATATTTCTGTGAGATTATTTAATATAATCTTAAATTTATCATTCACATTATAAAATTTTTTATTTATATTTTTAATTTGTTCATTTGATATCATATATATCTTGCCAATATTTAAAATGTCAGTAAACTTATTGATAATATCATTGAACATTATTGTATATATCTTTAAACTCTATTCACAAGACAAGAGAAATCATTGAAATTAAAGTTAATTATTTTAAAAAGTACTAATTATAAAGAATAAAATATAAATCATTACTAACAAAATTGTATATAATAATATAATAAGAACTAAAATATTTAATTACGATAATTAATTACATGCACATCCATCAAAGTAACCTTTTAGACCTTTCCTTGTTCTGATTTAAAAATTTTTATGTTCTCTTTTTCAATAACTAAAACTTTTATGCTCAAGTAACGTTGATGCACTGATAATTTAGTGATAATATTTGCTGAATTCATAAATAAAAAAATTAAAAGATAAATTTAAATTTAAACATTATAAACAATAACAAATATATATAAAGTTGGGTTATAATTTATTTAATGTTGTTATGTTCTATTATAAAGTTCATTATTGTTGAAATTCTATAAAAACAAACTATGTAGAGACATTTTCTGTGAACTCGGACTACTAAATTAGAATTATGAACTATGTGACTGATTAAGATTAATTGATAGAAACAATAAAAGAAGTAGTTTTAAATTAGATCTTTTATTTGTAAACTGAGAAAATATAAAAACAAAAGTAAAATGCATATCTGTTTGATGTAAAATATAAATTAGGTAGAAAATATTCCTGAAAAAAAAAAGTGAAAAAAGTTCAATATGTATGTTAAAAAACTAAAATGGAAATCATATATCCTAAAATTCATACTAACCTCTGATCATAAAGCTTTCTCAAAATTACGTAGTCCATGACGTCTTCCTCTCTAACTTTCCTCTCTCCACTCTTTGGGAAATTTACATACATAGAAAATAACATTGTTTTAAAATAGCCTTCTTCTAAAAGTTGTTTCTACCTCCACTCTAGGAGAAAATATCGAATTAAAATGTTTATATAATAAAATTAATTGGAAATAACATAAACGTGTAGATTAATATAAGCGTTCATTAATTATTTATATAATTGGAAATCACAATTTTAAAATAATTTATGTAAACTCATTAATTATTTAATTAAGTTTATTAATTTATTTTAGAATTTGTTATATATTATATCACTAGGATTGAAATCATCAAATCAATTTGAATATAAAATTAAAGACTAAGATTAGAAGAAACACAAGCTAATTTTTAATAATAGGTATGTGGATGGTGTGTGCAAGGGCAATTGAATTTTGATTGAGAAATGAAGAAGTTGGAATCGGATGTGAGCTCCCATATTTCGCCTTTACACGGGAAGAGAAAATCCGAAGTGGGGAAGGCTTGGAAATGCTGGGAGTCCTTGGGAGTTTTAAAAATTTCTTGGGAGCTCTCATGAAGTGAATCGTGTGAATTCCAATTTTGTATAAAACTTAAATTTTTAATTATAAAGCTGTAGAGAAATAAAACAACAACCAGTGACATTACATAAAAGTAAAGTGCACAAAATAAAGAAAGAGAATACAAAGATTTTTATGTGGTTCGGCCAAACTCCAAAAACTTACCTACGCCCACGTCTGGCAACCCAAGCTAAAAATTTACTAAGTCAAAATGAGATTACAACAAATCTCTCGGACACAACACCATACTTTCCTTAAGTAAGTACACTTTAATTCATCAACCATGAAGCTTTCAGCCAACTTAAAGATAGTATAGAAATAGATAAGTTAAGCACAAAATAAATTGACCAAATGCATAAGAAAGCCAAGAAGGAGAACAAGTCACTTAATATGCAAAATCATAGACTAGAATGAAAGCACATTGTTAAGCTTTCAAAGAAAAACCGCTAATCCTCCAAGTTCTATTGTGCAATCCTCAAGCCAATCACTTGTAGGTTGGAGGATGGAAAAGGATGATGAAATTAGCACTTGATTAACCAAGAAGAGATCTAAAAAGTTTTGCAAAAATTGGCCAAGAGAAAGTTTTTCTATAAGAGATTTTCCCAAGAGAAGTCAACTTAGTCTAAGAAATATTATTTATAAGACAATGGGTCATGAGGTTCCTCCAAGTGGAGAAAAATAAGAGGAAAACTTAAATTAAATATAAACCAATAAAAATAAAAAT
The DNA here is from genome assembly GCA_021442155.1 of Cymbidium sinense. NCBI lineage: Eukaryota > Viridiplantae > Streptophyta > Magnoliopsida > Asparagales > Orchidaceae > Cymbidium > Cymbidium sinense. Next base: position 30,562,329 of record CM038227.1, on the reverse strand, counting down.
AAATGCAATGAGATAAAAAAACGGCCAAAGAGAAATAAGAGAGAATTTAATATGGAAGGTTGATTTAATTAAAATCAATTTGAAATTCAAATTTTATAAGAGGGCAAGGCAAGGAAGAGAGAAGGTTTAATTAGTAAGTGATTCAATTTCAAAAAATTAATTAATTTAGCATTAAAAAAAATTGACAAAAAAAAGGGGATATGGAAGAAAAATTAATTTGGAAAGAGATTTAAATTTAATCAATTCATCATATGACTTGATTTCTAATGTAATTAAGAAATTATTGCTTATGTGGGTCGGTGAGAGAGAGAGAGAGAGAGAGAGAGAGAGAGAGAGAGAGAGAGAGAGAGAAGAGTTTGAATTATTACCAAACAAGTTAAGACACAATTAATTGTCCAAGTGAAAAGGGGAATAATTTAAATTAAGCATGATATATGATCGCCAAAAGGAAGTTTTCATGATGGGATTCAATTAATATTTAATGCAATATCATGGAATATTCAATCAATTCATCCGGATTGAATGAATGAAGGAAAAAGTAACATACAAGTAGAGTGTGAATTATTTGGTTTTAACAAAACCAAACCAAACCAAAGTTTTGAGTAATTTGGTTTGGTTTTGAACTTAGCAATTTGGATTTTACTTTTAATTATAGAAAACTTTGGTTTTTGGATCAGTTTGTTAAATAAAATTTTGGATGGAACCAAATAAACAAAAGTAATTATATGTAATGAGGTATTATTAATTTATGTATAGTAGGCTTATCTATTATACACTTATTTTTATTTATTTATTTAATACTTGGTAGGTGCTTTTTTTGGAGGACCATTATCCAATTTTTCAAAATATTTTGGTCTCATAACATGGTAATATGGTTCCATCAATTCTAAGTTCAAAACATCGTTAAGGTAAGTAAAATTAGTTCTAAATATTTATTTTACATGAAGTTAATTGCATTTTTTATTATATTTATGTTATTTTTCTTATTGCTTGTTCATTATACAATAAAAAATTATGTCAATAATTTTTAAATGTAGCAAACTTTGGTTTATCCAAAACCAAACCAAAATAATCTAACCAAATTATTATTCAGTTTGTTTGGTTTTGCATTTTATTTGGTCGGTTTAGTTCAATATTTTTAGGAATCCAAAACCAATCGGTTTTAAAAATTTATCATCCAATCCATCCAAATCAACCAAACACACACCCCTACATACAAGCATTATTTAATAAAATCCAAGGAATATTCATAAATTCGGCCAAGCTACTTTCCTAAAATAGATTAGATTTATTTTAATATACTTAATTCGAATTAAATAATGATGGATCAAATCTTAGGAAAGTTTAAATCAATTTTCATTAAGAGATTAATTTGAATTTGAATAAAGATATAGTTGGCCAAAGGAGGTTTCCAAAAATAGAATTTTTAAAAAAGAAAGGAGATAATTCCATGGTTTATTTTAATTGAATTTGAATTAACTCAAATAAATTTAAATTAATTCTAATTAAATCAACTAGATTAGCAGATGATCACATAGCATTCCATAAAGAGGAGAGTTCAAATTTGCATATGTAATCAAAGGAATATTCAATTTGAATTCAAAAATAATTTAAATTAAAGATTCAAATTAATGAATTTTTTAATTTAGAAAAATATGAGATAATTATGGAAATAATTTGAATAACTCTCACATAATTTATTTACCAAATAATCATGAAAACAATTCAGCCAAAAGGTTTAGGAGGAGACACATGATAGAGAGAAAATTATGACAATATGAGAGAAAAATAATACCTTGAATAATATTTGATTAATTTATATACATGCATTGAATAAATGGATAATGAACATGCCTAAGCATGAGAATAATTTAATGAAATGTGAACTTAATTTAAGTTGCATGGAATAATAATAAATGTAACAAAATTTATGCATTTAGTCCACATTATCTAAAATGAATCATTTGAATAATAATTGTAAATATAAAATGTAGAATTTATGAATAATTCTCAAATAAATTATTTTGAAATGAATGAATGATTTATTTTATTTAGGTGAGCTTTTTATTTTCCTTAATGTAGTTAATCATAGAAAAATTCTCACCTAGCTCATGCCCAATAGCTTTAGGATTCTGATTTCATTGAAGAACATGAAGTTAAATAATTTTCCTGCACACTTAAATACCTTGAAGAATGTTTGATTAATTTGTATATATATATATATATATATATATATATATATATATATATATATATAATTTATTTATTATCAATATAAATTTAAATTAATAATGACATTCATAATGATTAATTCGAATAATTTATCATGCAAAGAGATAATTAGTTCTTATTACATAAGGTTTGTTATTATCAAATCAAATGATAAGATACATAAGATGTATAGTCAACAATTATTTTGTGATTATTTAATTATAGTGTATGAGGTGTTTAAGAGGATATCATATTGTGGCATAGCATCAAATTTGTTGTTATATCTGATCAAAAAAGCTTCATCAAGGAACTATCACGCTTCTAATAATGTAATAAATTGGGTTGAGACTTTTGGTTGGTGCCAATCTTTGGTGCTTATATTGTTGATGCTTATTTGGGTCAATATTAGACTTTTATCATTAGTGCAATAATTTATTTTATGGCTATCATTCATGATTTTTTTTAAAAGTAGACTATATTTTATGATTTTATTATTTTTTATGAAAAAAAGACTGTATTGTGGTATTATGATTGATTTTTTTCAGGATTATATTAAATTTATTTTAAAATATTTTCAAAAATATTTTAGATTTATGATCAATTTTACATAGAAAAGTTACATAAATTATTTGATTCACTTAATTGGCAATATGGGGAAAAAAGAAATATAGCATCAAATATATTTACATATCTAATATTTATTTTATAATATATAATTTTTTAATATCACATCAAAAACATTACTAATATCAATTTTTTAAAAGTGAAATATACTTTTTATTATGTATTTTTTTGATGTGATTATATCATTAAAATGTTTTATAAATGAATATTAACTTTTGGGTTGTTGTTATATTAGTACATAACATTAATGTAGGGGTGTGCATTCAATTTATTTGGAGTTTATTGAGGGATTCAGTCAACTAATTAATTTTTAATACATCATCCAAAAAAATAAAAAATAGTAAAGTTCACTCAAAATTGAATCAAATCATATATGAATTTAATTCGACTTTGATTAAATCAGAAATTTTATATCATACAATGCAAGATATAATGAAGGGTGTGGGGAGTCAAGTAGAGAAATAATTTTTTGAGTTTACGACTATAACTTTGACTTAAAAAAGAAAATAGCTAATTAGTATTATTTTTAACCCAAATTTCAATTTGGTCAATTTAATTTTTTAATATTAAATAATTAATTCTAATCCAAATAACATTTAATTTCAAACAAAAAAATCAAACAACTATTTAATAAATTGACCCAAATCAACTAAATAGTTTAATTAGATTTGATTATTTTTATTTTAACCAATTAATGTTCACCACTATGTTAACAATCTAAATATTTAAGTACATTATTGGTGAATTTGTGAAGCACATAAAATGAAAATCAATATTGACTACTAGTGTTATGTTGGCCTCATCTTTGAATTTTATTTGAGCCATCATCGCATATGTTAACATTATATATAGATATTAACACACAAAATAAAATAATTGAGATAGAAACAAAAATAATGAGACGAGAGAGAGAGAAGAGAGAAGAGAAAAAATAGGATATATGATATATTTTATTTTAAGAATGAAAATAATTATGATCAAAATTAATCAATATTCTAAGAAATGAAACTCATTTAAACAAAAATAAAAAGATAAATTGAGGGAGTTGAAAAAAACTAGAATTTGGGTATTTTCAATAGAGAGAAAAAGATAAATAGAGGAAAGTAAAGAGAACATCAAGATAGAAAGTTTTCATTACTAAAATTTATCAATACACTGTAAATAGCCAACTCTTCCATGTTTTAAGGCTCATAGAGGAATTGCTTGATTTTAAAGATTCTATTTTAATTATAAGATTGACTCTACATATGGTATGAAATAAAAAAAATGAAATTGGCCTAGTCTAATTCAACTCAAATTGATAGTAGGAATGTGCCTGTTGACATTATCGATCAATCCCCTCTCTTAACCTCCCTTTTTGAAGATAGTAGTGTCAACCCCAATTGCATTAATAATGCATCAAGTTTACAACTTAGCATCTTTTGGTAGTCTCAGATATTATCGCCTTGCACTGACACCAAGCCAAATAGCTCCACCATTGGTGCATATCAGTTTGATGAATTCCATCCCAAAGAGCATGAATATTAGCTTTCCTTCTTGAATGGTGGATGTTCAGCAGCTTCTTAGGAACCTTATTTGCCAACACAGAATTAGTCTATGTCCAAGATAATGTTGGATGGGTGTAGGATATGCTTTATTAACAATCAGGTTCTTCATCTCATTGACATCATTCTATCATCATAAACTTCCTACTGGAAGACCTTTCACTAAAATGACCCAAGTGATTGTGTGAGTGAAATTGAGGAGACCTTGCCCACGCACTCCAGAGAGCTTCAGAGGCTCAAAGAATATAAAAGAATTGGAAATTTTCAAATATATTACACACCCTCTTAAAGTAAGCATTGCTTTAATTTTTTTAATCTAACATCTATAACTTAATTGACATATAAAATCCCTTCGCCCTCCCAATAATTTCATTTAGCATCATGATACTAATATATATGTATACACAAACTTAAATATTGCTTTTTATTTGATTTATACATCCATATCTTCTATTGTAAATTTGACTAAAAACACATATTTAGTATGCCAATTAATCCTTTAAATTATTATTATTATTATTATTATTATTATTATTATTAATAATTATTACATTATATGTAATGCTAATGTTAACAATATTCTTACATGTTCATCTTACACATCAAATTTTACGTCAAAATATCATGATAGAAAGTAATCGGAATAGTCTCAAAACTATAAATATGTTTTGAGATAAATATAATATTAACTAATTATATATAGCATATTCATCTCAAAATAATTTAAAATAATTATAGATTTATACTAAAAAAATTATGATCAAAATATCATTTTTTTAAACAATTGTCCCCCATCTCTTTTGTGATAATCCTCCTAAATGCCAAGCCAATATTGTTTCTTGTTCTAACTTCTTGAATGTAGCCCATGTTGCTATTCTGAGTTTAAAAATGATAGTGTAAATACTAGTAATATTCATACCAAATTTTCTACTATTCTTTTCTATAGTAGAGGACTTCCGAGGAGGAATTATCGACTCATTTTCAAAGAGGAATATATCTGATGGATGACTTGCATATTTGTTACTTAGAAATAATATATAAAAATAGTCTCATAGATGTGAAATAAGAGATAAATAAAATAATATCTTGTAAGAGACATCATTTTGTTTATGTTATAATTCTTTTTTATAGTTTGAATTTAAGTGCTCCAAACTCTTGCATATAATTTTCAATACATTATTCTTGTAATATAACATACAATTATTAGTGTATTAATATTTTGTGTATTGAAGTTTAATTTGAATACTAATTTCTTAGTCTTACATATGTCATTTAGTACTACAATATTTGTTAGATTAGCTTATATTGATGCTAAGCATTCTAACTACAACAAATAACTTAGATTGGCACAATTATTTTATTATGGTTGTAGAGCTATTTGGAATAATTCATAAATTTATTTAACTTTAATGTTAAAAGACTCTTTACTATCATTTATAAATTGCAAGCCATTTGTTAAATATCAATTATTTCTATTTCCTAATTAATTTCTAATTTAATAACCTAACTTGTCAAAGAATCGGAATGATTGGTTGATGGCTCACACTCTTCATGTAATAACCAAAATCAATAATTAAATTAAAATTCTCTCCCCTACAAATGAACGCTAACTTTTCTAGTGTGAGTATGCCTAATTTTTGTGTTTAAAATATGGACATCTAAACTTTCTTTAAAAAAGAAGTGGCAGAGAAGTTCATTGATTAATCTTTTTCACATAAGAAATAATCTATTATACATTCATGAACGTTTACTTCAGATATCCACATGATATATTTAGGTTAAAAGCTCTTAATAAATATATATCATTAATTTGATCATTTTTATCAAGATATATAAAAAAATAATTATAAACATCAAAGGAAGAATGTGATAAATATATACCAAATATCAAAGATTTTTAATCTTTACAACTTCAGAGCATGATAGTCAAGATCTTAATAAGTTTTATAATAATTTAGATAGACAAATAACATTAAGCTTTAAAGTAAATGAATATCAACATTGTCTAATATAGATATATACTTAAAAGAGGCATGCTTTCATGATAAAATGATAAATTTAAAGAAGAGTTTGTCATTTCACATGAGCCAATCACAACACTAAAGGCTCAAGATCGCATGAATCTCAAGAATGATGAGACTCTTTATTATCATATTTATTATACAAATAATTATATTAAATGCACACTAAAATATTATGCATATTAGCAGTTCTACAATAAGGCTAAAAATTTATGTTAATTACTAATAGTCGATAAAGTGTATAATGTATAGAGACTAAGCACTTTATTCATTTCTTTGATGACCCACAAAAGGCTAACATATTAAAAAATTTAAGCACATAAATAAATATAAGTAAATTTATATTTAAACAAACCTACAAAAAACACAATATATGAAAACATTAAATATCTTGATTTAATATATAAAAAATAATCTAACAAATATAAATATAAGATACATCGACAAAGTAAATTATAGAATTTTGGAAAAAATTAAAAATTTATTAAAATCTATTAGATCTATCCAAAAATTATGGATTTACCAAAAAGATATAAGCATATAAACTAACTAGATGTAACCAATAACATTATAATTTTTATTCAAGATATGCGTTTAATTATAGAAAAAATATAAATTTACTAATTTCTTTATAAAAATTAGAACCTTAAATTACACCAAGTCAAAATTGAAAAAAGAATAATACATGAGATTCTAATATAAAAATCTTAGGGCTTATAAGTGAAAGATACTTACCATCATATTTATAGAGAAATCAAAGAAATTAAGCAAGAATAAAACTGTAGTAGCTATAAAAGTGAAGTAGGCAGATAAAAGTAAAACCATAGACTAGAAAGAGGAAAGGTGGAATGGAGAAAATAGGTCTTGGTCAAAAAAAAATAACATGAACTATATATACTTATATTTTAGATAATTTTTTTGCCCAAAAGAATTATCAGTCGAATTTTCATAAAAAAAGTACTTGCATTTTTTTTCTGATAATAATAATAATAAATTCAATTGGAATTATTGATTAAAAGGTTTCATAGATGTGCCTACCATTTATTATAATTTTATTATTGTGCAATATTGAATTTTTGAAATAAGCTATTCATCCTAACCAAGAAAATTCTAACCAAGTTTATTGGTCGTGTAAGGGAAAATATATTGTAGAGATAAAATACATTAAATGACTCTACTTAGAGTATGACATATGAAAAGTAGAAGAGCTAACTTGTTTGGAAATGCAATATTTGATCTATATCTACTGGTGTAAATGGAGCAGAACATGTATTCCAAATGGGAGAACCAATTCTTTTAGGGATTTGTTTCTATCAAAGATCTTCATTCAATGGCTCTTGAACTAAGATATGTATTTTCACTAAACTTATTCAAACACACTGCGGGTTGGGTTAGGGAAAGATGTGCATCAAATGTCAAATGTAGTATTCAAACTTTCAAGTGATTTTAATCATGTAAACATTATAAAACAAACGAGGGCTTTAGTTTCATTAATTCAAAATTTGTTTGCAAACAACAAATTAAGAGGCAACAATAAAAAACATCCTCAAGCCTGTTTTCTTTATATATATATATTGAAGAATGATACTCATTGGAGAATTGGGTTAAACAACAATGATACATTACGAACATACTTATGCCATAATCATCCTTCCTAGACTTAATTCATAATCTTCGTGTATAGTAGTCATGTCTCCTTAAAAAAGATACAATGTAATCCCATTAACATCATATTCAAGCATGTGTTTCCATCAATTTTAGTACTACTACCCTTATCTTGCTTGAATCGTAACTATCTTCCAATTGACATCATGCTACAAACTCGCTTATATTACAACAACCTTCTTCAAGATCGCACTATAAAATTGTTTTATTATAGACATCTCCATTTAGATTGGCACTCAAATATAGCCAAAATTATATTATAATAGCTCTAAAACTATGTTTGCCCCAAGGTAGACAATTGCCCACTCTCAATTGTTAAGAATATGTTAAATTTTAGGAGCTTGTTCACCTTTAAATTACAACATTGCTCAATTCTCATAAAAAATATTCAACTTAATCTATTATTTGTCAATGCAATAGTTTATTAATGAAAATAAAATCTGAAAACATTCACATTTATGCCTACTTATATATTTCTCTTATAAATGTGGTGATATTATCTTACTGCTATGTTTTTTTAATACTAATTTTCTGTATATATATTTATGTAAATATTATTATTTTATTATTATATTGCATAATAACTTAAAAATTTATCTATCATAGAAAAAAGTTGGTTCTACGTCTGACTCTAATTATCAAATCAATATTATTAATCATCAGAATAAAATCTTAGTAAAAAACATAATTTTTTATATTAATTATTTAATTTTAATCATAGTTTATGAGGTATTTGAGAGGATAGCATCTACGCATATCATCAAATCGTAATATATCTCACCAACGAGCTTCATCAAAGAACTACCACTTCCAATAATGTGACCAATTGGGTCGAGGCTATTTGGTCAATTCTACCTCAATGCGTATATTGTGATGCTTTTGGGTCGGTACCGACTTTCATGATTGCCTCCATTATCTATTTCTTGGTGATTATCCATTAAACTTTTATTTAATGCTCGATATTTCATAATTTTTTTAATTGGAAAAAAATTAAATTGGTTATTTTAGTACATTTTTTTATCAAAATTAGTTTAAATTTATTTAAAAACTAAAGATAACTCATAGCACCATATGGGCTTCTCTTTAATTCATTTTTTGAACCATTAAATCATATGTTCAATTTAAATGTGGGTAAGATTTGTTAAATGTAGTATATTTATAGTTTAATGTCATTATTCTAATTTTGATCATTATGAATATTGTAGACATTAATTTTATTTTAGGATAATTATAATATTAAAATTTGATTTATTACATGATGATGTAGCTTGGTGTATGCTTTATACTGATGACATTCTTCTTGTTGATAAGACTAGAGAGGGAGTCCAAGAGAAACTTGAATTATGGAAGTCAACTTTAGAGTCTAAAGGTCTGCTCAAGTAGATCTAAAGGTGAATAAATGTAGTGTAATTTTAGTTGTAGAAGTTCTAGTAGAAGTGTTTTAATATTGGGTGAACAAGTCATTAAAAGAGTGAGCAATTGAGATATCTAGGCTCATTGTCCAAAATGATGGTGAAATAGATGGAGATGTTATTAGTAGAATTCAAGTTGAATGGTTGAAGTGGAAGAATGCATCTGGCCTGTTGTGTGATAGAAATGTACCGCTTAAACTTAAGGAAAAATTTTATAAGATAGTGGTAAGACCTGTGGCCAATAAAAGAGAAGCATAAGACTAAGGGTGTTTGGGATGGTTTCTAGCTACTTTGTTTTTTCAAAAAAATAGTAAAAATATAGCTTCATTTGGCAACCAAATTATTGTCTCTTTTTAAAATTTTGTGATGAAAAAGCTTATTTGAGAACCAGAGCTTATCAGAAAGCTATTTTTAAATTTTTCAAAAGGAAAAAAATTTATAATACACACAATGTTTTTTTCAAAAAATTGTTTCTTCACAAAGAAATTTCACAACCCTTTTAAAAGCTACCGTGATCAAACAAACCCTAGTATTAGAGATAAGGATGCTCGTGTGGATGAGTGGTTTTACTCTTAGAGATAAAATGCAAAATGAGTATGTTCGGGAAAAGTTGGAGTAGCTCCAATGGCAAATAAGATTAGAGAGAGTCGCCTTAGATGGTTTGGCCACATAAAGCGCTATTCTATGACCGATTAGAGAGTAGATGCATTAGATTTGCCTTTATGTTAAGAAACGAGAGGTAGACCTAAAAGGCTTGGTTAAGATGTATAAAAATGACCCATTATACTTCTTG
>CM038227.1:30483493-30551959 GCA_021442155.1 Cymbidium sinense | reverse complement strand
GTATAATTCATTGTAAAATTTTCATTTCCTTGTTCAAGCTCAATTCTTGAAGCTCATGTCTTCACGTCACCTTCTAATTTTTTAGTGTTGCTACAATCACTTGTGCCATTTTCTTGAAAGAACTTCCGCCGTAATTTATGATGATTGATTGGTGTGCCAATAATAAAGATTATTACGAGATGAGGAGCCCAAGTGTAGGCGTATAGCCAAGAGTCCATCCAATATTACCTTGAATATAGACTAAAATTGAGTTGGCAAATAGAGTGCCAAAGAAGATGATGAACATCCACCAATTGAAGAAGGAAAGCTTATGTGCACGTTCCTTAGGATAAAAATCATCAAATTGGTATGCACATGGTTGAGATATTTGGCTTCGCCACGGTGCCAAGCGATAATATAGAGGCCCAAAAAAGATGCCAAGTTACAAACTCGATGCTTTGTTGATGCAATTATGACTAGCAATGCCTCACAAGAGGGAGGTTTAAGAGACGGGAGGGAGACTGAGAGATTAGTAGACATATTCCTGACAATTAATTTGAGAGTTGAATTAAAGGGGATGTATTTTATTGCGGTAATTGTAGAATAATCATCTAATTAAACAATGAAATTTTAAGTCACATAGATATTTTGAAATGAAAATAATAATTATTAGATATTTTTTCTAAAATTTACTCAAAATTACACTTTCATTACTCTTTGATTTTTAGCAAATTTTAAAATTAAATTATTAGATGCATCACTAAAAGTTAAATGTGCCGTTTACACAACAAAACAATAATAATAATTATTATTAAAATGATTAAAGGATTAAAATGTAATTTTAAAAACTTCATTTTGGTTGTAATTGATTAAATTTGATAATTACCTATATTTTTTATTTTCTCTTTACCAATTTTCTGATTTTTCCTCCTCACATTACACCTCTATCATCTCTCTTGCCCTATGATGCACGTATACCTACAATAGATACGGGGATACATATGATATAACATGGACACACATTTCTATTTTTAAAAATGACATGAATACGCGTTGGATATGACATTATAATAATAATTAAGAATAATGTGTATAAATTAAATAGATAAAATATTTAAAATATTAAAATAAGTCATTTAATAAAAAATTTATATATATATATATTATATATATATATATATATATATATATATATATATATATATTAAGTAATTTATTTTATTATACATTAATAATTTTAATGAATAAAATTTATTATCAATTCTAAATTTATAAAATTAATTATAATTTTAATAATTTTAATTATTTGTAATAAATATATCTTATTATTCTCTCTTTTAGCTCAAATATCATTCTCTAAAATTTTAAAACTCTATAATAATTTAAAATATAACAAACTATATTTAAAATATTTTTATATAATTTTAATTCAATTATTTAGGACAGTATGTCTAAGGAATCAACTTATTTTGGGAAAATATTTTAAATAATATAATAATTAAATAATAATCATAATATGCATAATTAAAATAAATAAAATTATATCATATTTTTTTTAGAAAATACAAATAATTAGTAAGATAAAATCATCAAATTTATAAGAGAAAATTATAAATAGATAAAAATATTAAAATTATAACCTATAATTAATAGTTTACTCATCTTCTTAAGATTAAATATATAAATTAGTTTTGCTCAAGATTTATAGATTAAATTATTTGATTACTATCAAAAGCTAATAAAATATCAAAAAAATTAAATGAAGTAGATCAATTTAAGTAATTTATGAATTTAATTAACATTTATATTAATTAATGTCTGCATATTAAATGTTTTTAAAAATTGTAATATTAATATATATATATAAATTTATAATTTATAAGAGGAATATAACTAACAATATAAAAAAAATTTTAAAAATTTTATGATTTAAAATTATTATAAAATTATAAAATATAGTTTTGTTAGAAAACCAAATTGCGGATAGAGTGAAAGTTTTTTATAGCCTTGTTATAAAATCCAAAGACACACATATTTAAAGAGTGAACAAGAAAACTCTGAAATTTTACATGGAAAACCTCAAAAAAAAGAGGGAAAAAATCATGCCTTGCACAAAAATCTTCCACCATGTATCCGTACAAAATTTTTCCAGATATAATGGATATGTATATGAGAAACAACAACAAAGAACAATGGAGAGAAGATGATGAGTCGCCATGATGGAGACATTGATCGACAAGATTTTAGGGCATGCCGTGGGTTTTGATCGAGTTTCAGTGGAGATCAAGCTTTAGGATCTCTCTCTGAGCTTCTCCCTCATATAATGAGGAGCTATTTATAGATTGGAGGAGCTCTGTAAATACATGTAAAAGCTGAACCACTCCACTTCATCAGACGGCTCAAAATGATTCCTTTGATCATTTGATGTATTTTAATTATTTGAATACTCAAATAAAGTCAGAATTGTGAGATCTTGGGCTTATTAGATCCGCTCGCCAAGACTGATTTGACTATAAACACTCCATGTTTGAGGGCTATTTAGGGATTTCGATATCCCAATGTTTCCAAGGATATTTTAAGTGCTTGATCAATTCATTCAACTTGATTGCTTTTAGCATCAAGATTAATTAGTAGTAGTATTTTAAGTGTCATATCAAGTTTATAACTAGATTACATGAGTTAAAATATTGATTACATGAGATTACAATAAGTTAAAATTAAATTCATTTTAAGATGTGTATATAATACTATTTGTTAATATTCATCTCAAAATTATTCTTAAGGTGGGAATTATTTTGAGGAGGGGCAAAATTATAAACTTCTCCATCTAATTGAATAAAATTAATAATTTTAGACTGGGCAAATATGCAAATTTCAAAATTCTTCATTCCATTAAATAAAATTAATATTTTCAGGGTGGGCATTGGGCATTTTCCCACCCTAGGCATCATGTGGGTCCGCTTGCTTTGTCCTTTAATTTTAATATTATTTTAATCGATACTTTTTTCAATTGCACCTAATTTTTAGAGAGTGTGTATCATAGCTCTCTTAGAGCCCTACATATGCCTACAAATCCAACATGTCATCGCCACCACTCTATTTATTTATTTATTAAACTATTTTTTAATTTGAATGCCTTCATGAAAGTATATTTCATTTTTTTAGAAAAAATATCTAAAAGAAAAAAATTATAATAACAAATTAAAAAGAAATAAAAGGCTGAAAATGTAGAATATTTAAAAGAAAAAATAGTAAAGTAATGAATTAAATTTTGTAATTTTTTTATGAATAAGAGTATGCTTGAGATAGTTGCAAGTGAATGCAAAATAATAATGAATTCTAAGAATAAAGAAGTTGTAGTAGATATACATTTTTTTTTACAAAAAATCAAGATTGAAGATTCATCAGATAGTCGATTAAGTTTAAAATATAATTATCTCATCATTTTTTAAAAATTTTCAAAAGTCACAATCATGTTTTTGCATTACATCACTCTCCCAAAACCCTCCAAATGTCTTTTACATTTAGAATTTTATTTTTTCAATTTTAACATTATATTTTGACAAAAAAAAATTTAAAGGATAAATTGACCTTATTTGAGAGTTCACTTATTTGCTTTGCTTCCTTTCTAATGCAATAAGCCACTACAACCAAGCAATTGATATTTGTTGTTATTATTATTTTAATTTTAATTCCTTGATTTTTTCATATATATTTTATTTTATTATCGTATGGCATGTTTTGAGAAAATATAATATCAAAATATCTTGACAAATTCTTTTCATATTTTATTAAATTTAATAATATTCTTATGAAAATAATTATTAATGATGTGATTTAAAAATATTTTAAAATATGACTCATTTAATCATTCTTTACAAAGATATAATTATAACATTTAGTCACAACCAATATTCACTCTTTTTTAAAATTGTGATTATAACATAAAAATATAAATAACAAATAAAATTTAATTAAAGTTTTTAGAGAGTTTGACTCAAGTATTTTCTATCCATATTTTGACAATTTGGATTATTGTTCAATTTTTTGATAACATTGTAAAAAATAGATGCTCAAAATTAGAAAATAAATTTTTTTAAAAATAGACGTGTGTGTGCGCACACACGCATATATAACACAAGCCTTTATCTCACTATTTCCATTGTGTCCCATTATGTGTCAAATTTTATTTAATTCAAGTAATTTTTTTTATACATCTTAACCAAGCCTTTTAGGTCTACCTCACGCTTAACATAAGGCAAATCTAATGCATCTCCTAACGTCATCTGACCCAACTTTATGTGCCCAAACCATCTAATGACTCTCTGCCCATTGAGCTACTCCAACTTTTCCCGAACATACTCATTTTGCATTTTATCTCTAAGAGTAAAGCCACTCATCCACTGAGCATCTCTGCAATACTAGGGTTTGTTTGATGCAGCTGTAGCTTTTAAAAGTCTTGTGAAGTGTGAGGAAGAAAGTAATTTTTTGAAAAAATGTGTATTATAAATTTTTTCTTTTTGAAAAATTTAAAAAATAGCTTTCTGATACCCACCACACTTTAACAGCTCTGGTTCTCAAATAAGCTTTTTCATCACAAAATTTTTTGAAAAGCAGACAATAATTTGGTTGCCAAATGAAGTTGCTATATTTTCTAGCTGTTTTCTGAAAAAACAAAGTAGCTAAAAAGCCATCCCAAACACACCCTTAGTCTTATGCTTCTTTTATTGGCTTACCACTATCTTATAAAATTTTTCCTTAAGTTTAAGCGTACAATCACACAACAGCCGATGCATTCTTCCACTTCAACCATTCAACTTGAATTCTACTAATAACATCTCCATCTATTTCACCATCATTTTGGACAATAGAGCCTAGATATCTCAATTGCTCACTCTTTTAATGACTTGTTCACCCAATATTAAAACACTTCTACTAGAACTTCTACAACTAAAATTACACTACATTTATTCACCTTTAGATCTACTTCTTAAGACCTTTAGACTCTAAAGTTGACTTCCATAATTCAAGTTTCTCTTGGACTCCCTCTCTAGTCTTATCAACAAGAAGAATGTCATCAGTATAAAGCATACACCAAGCTACATCATCATGTAATAAATCAAAATTTAATATTATAATTATCCTAAAATAAAATTAATGTCTACAATATTCATAATGATCAAAATTAGAATAATGACATTAAACTATAAATATATTACATTTAACAAATCTTACCCACATTTAAATTGAACATATGATCTAATGGTTCAAAAAATGAATTAAAGAGAAGCCCATATGGTGCTATGAGTTATCTTTAGTTTTTAAAATAAATTTAAACTAATTTTGATAAAAAAATGTACTAAAATAACCAATTTAATTTTTTTTCAATTAAAAAAATGATGAAATATCGAGCATTAAATAAAAGTTTAAAGGATAATCACCAAGAAATAGATAATGGAGGCAATCATGAAAGTCCAGTACCGACCCAAAAAAGCATAAGCAATATACGCATTGAGAATTGGGGTCAGCCAAATAGCCTCGACCCAATTGGTCACATTATTGGAAGTGGTAACAGTTCTTTGATGAAGCTCGTTGGATATATTATTGATTTGATATGATAGTAGATGCTATCCTCTCAAATACCTCATAAACTATGATTAAAATTAAATAATTAATATAAAAAATTATGTTTTTTACTAAGATTTTATTTTGATGATTAATAATATTGATTTGATAATTAGAGTCGAGTAGAACCAACTTTTTCTATGACAAATAAATTTTTAAGTTATTATGCAATATAATAATAAAATAATAATATTTACATATAAATATATATAGAAAATTAGTATTAAAAAAACATAGCAAGAAGATAATATCACCACATTTATAAGAGAAATATATGTGAATGTGTAGATTTTATTTTCATTAATAAACTATTGCATTGACAAATAATAGATTAAGTTGAATATTTTTTATGAGAATTGAGCAATGTTGTAATTTAAAGGTGAACAAGCTCCTAAAATTTAACATATTCTTAACAATTGAGAGCTGGGGCAATTGTCTACCTTGGGGCAAACATAGTTTTAGAGCTATTATAATATAATTTTGGCTATATTTGAGTGCCAATCTAAATGGATGTCATAATAAAAACAATTTTATAGATCTTGAAGAAGGTTGTTGTAATATAAGCGAGTTTGTAGCATGATGTCAATTGGAAGATAGTTCTGATTCAAGCAAGATAAGGGTAGTAGTACTAAAATTGATGGAAACACATGCTTGAATATGATGTTAATGGGATTACATTGTATCTTTTAAGGAGACATGACTACTATACATCAAGATTATGACTTAAGTCTAGGAAGGATGATTATGGCATAAGTATGTTCGTAATGTATCATTGTTGTTTAACCCAATTCTCCAATGAGTATCATTCTTCAATATATATATAAAGAAAATGGGCTTGAGGATGTTTTATTGTTGCCTCTTAATTTGTTGTTTGCAAACAAATTTTGAATTATTGAAACTAAAGCCCTCGTTTGTTTTATAATGTTTACATGATTAAAATCACTTGAAAGTTTGAATACTACATTTGACATTTGATGCACATCTTTCCCTAACCCAACCCACGGTGTTTGAATAAGTTTAGTGAAGATAGATATCTTAGTTCAAGAGCCATTGAATGAAGATCTTTGATAGAAACAAATCTAAAAGAATTGGTTCTCCCATTTGGAATACATGTTACGCTCCATTTACACCGGTAGATCAAATATTGCATTTCCAAACAAGTTAGCTCTTCTACTTTTCATATGTCATACTCTAAGTAGAGTCATTTAATGTATTTTATCTCTACAATATATTTTCCTTACACGACCAATAAACTTGGTTAGAATTTTCTTGGTTAGGATGAATAGCTTATTTCAAAATTCAATATTGCACAATAATAAAATTATAATAAATGGTAGGCACATCTATGAAACCTTTTAATCAATAATTCCAATTGAATTTATTATTATTATTATAAAAAAAATGCAAGTTTTTTTTTATAGATAATTCTTTTTGGCAAAAAAATTATCTAAAATATAAGTATATGTAGTTCATGTTATTTTTTCGACCAAGACCTATTTTCTCCATTCCACCTTTCCTCTTTCTAGTCTATGGTTTTGCATCCTTCACTTCACTTTAGCTACTACAGTTTTATTCTTGCTTAATTTCTTTGATTTCTCTATAAATATGATGGTAAGTATCTTTCACTTATAAGCCCTAAGATTTTTATATTAGAATCTCATGTATTATTCTTTTTCAATTTTGATTTGGTGTAATTTAAGGTTCTAATTTTTATAAAGAAATTAGTAAATTTATATTTTTTCTATAATTAAATGCATATCTTGAATAAAAAATTATAATGTTATTTTACATCTAGTTAGTTTATATGCTTATATCTTTTGGTAAATCCATAATTTTTGGATAGATCTAATAGATTTTAATAAATTTTTAATTTTTTCCAAAATTCTATAATTTACTTTGTCGATCTATCTTATATTTGTTATATTTGTTAGATTATTTTTATATATTAAATCAAGATATTTAATGTTTTCATATAGTGTTTTTGTAGGTTTGTTTTAAATATAAATTTACTTATATTATTTATGCTTAAATTTTTTAATATGTTAGCCTTTTGTGGGTCATCAAAGAAATGAATAAAGTGCTTAGTCTCTATACATTATACACTTTATCGACTATTAGTAATTAACATAAATTTTTAGCCTTATTGTAAGAACGCTAATATGCATAATATTTTAGTGTGCATTTAATATAATTATTTGTATAATAAATATGATAATAAAAGAGTCGCTCATCTCTTGAGATTCATGCTGATCTTGAGCCTTTAGTGTTGTGATTGGCTCATGTGAAATGACAAACTCTTCTTTAAATTTATCATTTTATCATGAAAGCATGCCTCTTTTAAGTATATATCTATATTAGACAATGTTGATATTCATTTACTTTAAAGCTTAATGTTATTTGTCTATCTAAATTATTATAAAACTTATTAAGATCTTGACTATCATGCTTTGAAGTTGTAAAGATTAAAAATCTTTGATATTTGGTATATATTTATGACAATCTTGATAAAAATGATCAAATTAATGATATATATTTATTAAGAACTTTTAACCTAAATATATCATGTCGATATCTGAAGTAAACGTTCATGAATGTATAGATTATTTCTTATGTGAAAAAGATTAATCAATGAACTTCTCGCCACTTCTTTTTTAAAGAAAGTTTAGATGTCCATATTTTAAACACAAAATTAGGCATACTCACACTAGAAAAGCGTTCATTTGTAGGGAGAATTTTAATTTAATTATTTTTTGGTTATTACATGAAGAGTGTGAGCCATCAACCAACTGTCATTCGGCTTTGACAAGTTAGGTGTTATTAAATTAGAAATTAATTAGGAAATAGAAATAATTGATATTTAACAAATGGCTTGCAATTTATAAATGATAGTAAAGAGTCTTTTAACATTAAAGTTAAATAAATTTATGAATTATTCCAAATAGCTCTACAACCATAATAAAATAATTGTGCCAATCACTCTAAGTTATTTGTTGTAGTTAGAATGCTTAGCATCAATATAAGCTAATCTAACAAATATTGTAGTACTAAATGACATATGTAAGACTAAGAAATTAGTATTCAAATTAAACTTCAATACACAAAAATATTAATACACTAATAATTGTATGTTATATTACAAGAATAATGTATTGAAAATTATATGCAAGAGTTTGGAGCACTTAAATTCAAACTATAAAAAGAATTATAACATAAACAAAATGATGTCTCTTACAAGATATTATTTTATTTATCTCTTATTTCACATCTATGAGACTATTTTTATATATATTATTTCTAAGTAACAATATGCAAGTCATCCATCGATATATTCCTCTTTGAAAATGAGTCGATAATTCCTCCTAAGTCCTCTACTATAGAAAGAATAGTAGAAAATTTGGTATGAATATTACTAGTATTTACACTATCATTTTAAACTTAATAGCAACATGGGCTACATTCAAGAAGTTAGAACAAGAAACAATATTGGCTTGGCATTGAGGATTATCACAAAGAGATGTGACAAAAAAAATGATATTTTGATCATAATTTTTTAGTATAAATCTATAATTATTTTAAATTATTTTGAGATGAATATGCTATATATAATTAGTTAATATTATATTTATCTCAAAACATATACAGTTTTGAGACTATTCTCATTACTTTCTATCATGATATTTTGACTAAAATTTGATGTGTAAGATGAACATGTAAGAATATTGTTAACATTAGCATTACATATAATGTAATTTACAACATATAATAATAATAATAATAATAATAATAATAATAATAATAATAATAATAATATAATAATAATAATAAATATAATATAATAAAATTATTGCATACTAAATATGTTTTTTTAGTCAAATTTATGATAGAAAATATGGATGTATAAATAAGCAATATTTAAGTTGTGTATATTAGTATCATGATGCTAAATGAAATTATTGGGAGGGTGAAGGGATTTTATATGTCAATTAAGTTATAGATGTTAGATTAAAAAAATTAAAGCAATGCTTACTTTAAAGGAGGTGTAATATATTTGAAAATTTCCAATTCTTTTATATTCTTTGAGCCTCCTGAAGCTCTGTGGGCAAGGCTCCCTCCAATTCTGCCACAATCACTTGGGTCATTTTAGAAAGGACTTCCAGGAAGTTTATGATGATAGAATGATGTCAATGAGATGAAGAACCCGATTGTTAAAGCATATCCCATCCCATCCAACATTATCTTGGACATAGACTAATTGTTGGCAAATAAGGTTCCTAAGAAAAACATCCACCATTCAAGAAGGAAAGCTAATATTCATGCTCTTTGGGATGGAATTCATCAAATTGATATGCACCAATGGTGGAGCTATTTGGCTTGGTCCTGCAAGGGCATAATATGACTACCAAAAAAGATGCTAAGTTGTAAACTTGATGCATTATTAATGCAATTGGGGTTGACACTACTATCTTCACAAAAGGGAGGTTAAAGAGGGGATTGAATCGATAATGTCAACAGCATTCCCTACTAATATTTTGAGTTGAATTAGACTAGCCAATTTCATTTTTTTTATTTCATACCATATGTAGAGTCAATCTTATAATTAAAATAGAATCTTTAAAATCAAGCAATTCCTCTATGAGCCTTAAAACATGGAAGAGTTGGCTATTCATATTGATAAATTTTAGTAATGAAAACTTTCTATCTTGATGTTCTCTTTACTTTCCTATTTATCTTTTCTCTATTGAAAATACCCAAATTCTACTTTTTTTTTTCAACTCCCTCAATTTATCTTTTTATTTTTGTTTAAATGAGTTTCATTTCTTAGAATATTGATTAGTTTTGATCATAATTATTTTCATTCTTAAAATAAAATATATCATATATCCTATTTTTCTCTTCTCTCTTCTCTCTCTCTCGTCTCATTATTTTTGTTTCTATCTCAATTATTTTATTTTGTGTGTTAATATATCTATAATGTTAACATATGATGATGGCTCAAATAAAATTCAAAGATGAGGCCAACGTAACACTAGTAGTCAATATTGATTTTTTATGTGCTTCACAAATTCACCAATATTGTACTTAAATATTTAGATTGTTAACATAGTGGTGAACATTAATTAAAATAAAAATAATCAAATCTAATTAAGCCTATTTAGTTGATTTGGGTCAATTTATTAAATAGTTGTTTGATTTTTTTGTTTGAAATTAAATGTTATTTGGATTAGAATTAATTATTTAATATTAAAAAATTAAATTGACCAAATTGAAATTTGGGTTAAAATAGCTAATACTAATTAGCTATTTTCTTTTAAGTCAAAGTTAAATGTAAACTCAAAAATTATTTCTCTACTTGACACCACACCCTTCATTATATCTTGCATTGTATGATATAAAATTTTGATTTAATCAAAGTCAATTAAATTCATATATGATTTGATTCAATTTTGAGTGAACTTTATTTTTTTTTATTTTTTGGATGATGTATTAAAATTAATTAGTTATGAATCCCTCAATAAACTCCAAATAAATTGAATGCACACCCTATTAATGTGTTTATGTACTAATATAACAACAACCCAAAAGTTAATATTCATTTATAAAACATTTTAATGATATAATCACATCAAAAAAACATAATAAAAGTATATTTCACTTTTAAAAATTGATATTAGTAATGTTTTTGATGTGATATTAAAAAAATTATATATTATAAAAATAAATATTAGATATGTAAATATATTTGATGCTATATTTCTTTTTCCCCATATTGCCAATTAAGTGAATCAAATAATTTATGTAACTTTTCTATGTAAAATTGATCATAAATCTAAAATATTTTGAAAATATTTTAAAATAAATTTAATATAATCCTAAAAAAAATCAATCATAATACCACAATATTTTTTTTTTTTCATAAAAAATAATAAAATCATAAAATATAGTCTACTTTTAAAAAAAATCATGAATGATAGCCATAAAATAAATTATTGCACTAATGATAAAGTCTAATATTGACCAAAAGCATCAACAATATAAAGCCCCAAAGATTGGTACCAACCAAAAGTCTCAAACCATGTTAATCACATAATTGTTGACTATACATGTATCTTATCATGATTTGATAACAAACCTTATGTAATAAGAACTAATTATCTCTTTGCATGATAAATTATTCGAATTAATCGTTATGAATGTCATTATTAATTTAAATTTATATTGATAATAAATAAATTATATATATATATATATATATACAAATTAATCAAACATTCTTCAAGGTATTTAAGTGTGCAGGAAAATTATTTAACTTCATGTTCTTCAATGAAATCAGAATCCTAAAGCTATTGGGCATGAGCTAGGTGAGAATTTTTTCTATGATTAACTACATTAAGGAAAATAAAAAGCTCACTTAAATAAAATAAATCATTCATTCATTTCAAAATAATTTATTTGAGAATTATTCATAAATTCTACATTTTATATTTACAATTATTATTCAAATGATTCATTTTAGATAATGTGGACTAAATGCATAAATTTTGTTACATTTATTATTATTCCATGCAACTTAAATTAAGTTCACATTCCATTTATTCAATGCATGTATATAAATTAATCAAATATTATTCAAGGTCTTATTTTTCTCTCATATTGTCATAATTTTCTCTCTCCTATCATGTGTCTCATCCTAAACCTTTTTAGCTGAATTATTTTCCTGATTATTTGGTAAATAAATTATGTGAGAGTTATTCAAATTATTTAAATAATTATCTCATTTTTTCTAAATTAAAAAATTCATTAATTTGAATCTTTAATTTAAATTATTTGAATTCAAATTGAATATTCCTTTGATTACATATGCAAATTTGAACTCTCCTCTTTATGGAATGCTATGTGGATGATCATCGGTAATCTAGTTGATTTAATTAGAATTAATTTAAATTTATTTGAGTTAATTCAAATTCAATTAAAATAAACCATGGAATTATCTCCTTTCTTTTTATAAAAATTCTATTTTTGGAAACCTCCTTCTATATCTTTATTCAAATTCAAATTAATCTCTTAATGAAAATTGATTTAAACTTTCCTAAGATTTGATCCATCATTATTTAATTAAGATATTAAAATAAATCTAATCTATTTTAGGAAAGTAGCTGAATTTATGAATATTCCTTGGATTTTATTAAATAATGCTTATGTAGGGGTGTGTGTTTGGTTGATTTGGATGGATTGGATGATAAATTTTAAAACCGATTGGTTTTGGATTAAAATATTGAACTAAACGACCAAATAAAATGCAAAACCAAACAAACGAATAATAATTTGGTTAGATATTTTGGTTTTGGATAAACTGAAGTTTGCTACATTTAAAAATTATTGACATAATTTTTTATTGTATAATGAACAAGCAATAAGAAAAATAACATAAATATAATAAAAAATACAATTAACTACTTCATGCTGTAAAATAAATATTTAGAACTAATTTTTACTTACCTTAACGATGTTTTGAACTTAGAATTGATGGAACCATATTACCATGTTATGAGACCAAAATATTTTGAAAAATTGGATAATGGTCCTCCAAAAAAGCACCAAGTATTAAATAAATAAATAAAAATAAGTGTATAATAGATAAGCCTACTATACATAAATTAATAATACCTCATTACATATAATTACTTTTGTTTATTTGGTTCCATCCAAAATTTTATTTAACAAACTGATCCAAAAACCAAAGTTTTCTATAATTAAAAGTAAAATCCAAAAAGTTCAAAACCAAACCAAATTACTCAAAAACTTTTGGTTTGGTTTTTTTTGGTTAAAACCAAATAATTCACCTCACTACTTGTATGTTATCTTTTTTTCCTTCATTCATTCAATCTAGATGAATTGATTGAATATTCCATGATATTGCATTAAATATTAATTGAATCCCATCATGAAAACTTCCTTTTGGCATCATATATCATGCTTAATTTAAATTATTCCCTTTTCACTTGGACAATTAGTGTCTTAACTTGTTTGGTAATAATTCAAACTCTTCTCTCTCTCTCTCTCTCTCTCTCTCTCTCTCTCTCTCTCTCTCTCTGACCCACATAAGTAATAATTTCTTAATTACATTAGAAATCAAGTCATATGATGAATTGATTAAATTTAAATCTCTTTCCAAATTAATTTTTCTTCCATATCCCCTTTTTTGTCAATTTTTTATCATGCTAAATTAATTTAATTTAATTGAAATTGAATCACTTACTAATTAAACCTTCTCTCTTGCCTTGCCTAAAATCCCTCTTATAAAATTTGAATTTCAAATTGATTTTAATTAAATCAACCTTCCATATTAAATTCTCTCTTTCTCTCTTTGATTTTTTATCTCATTGCATTTATTTTATTTTATTGGTTTATATTTAAATTAATTCGAATAAGTTTTCCTCTTATTTTCTCCACTTGGAGGAACCTCATGACCATTGTCTTATAAATAATATTTCTTAGACTAAGTTGACTTCTCTTGGGAAAATCTCATAGAAAAACTTTCTCTTGGCGAATTTTGCAAAACTTTTAGAGATCTCTTCTTGGTTAATCAAGTGCTAATTTCATCATCCTTTTCCATCCTCCAACCTACAAGTGATTGGCTTGAGGATTGCACAATAGAACTTGGAGGATTAGCGATTTTCTTGTAGAAAGCTTAACAATGTGCTTTCATTCTAGTCGTGATTTTGCATATTAAGTGACTTGTTCTCCTTCTTGGCTTCTTCATCATCAATTTATTTGTTGTAAATCTCATTTGACTTAGTAAATTTTAGCTTGGGTTACCGCATGAAGTTTTGAGTTTCATAACCACATAAAATCTTTGTATTCTCTTTCTTTATTTTGTGCACTTTACTTTTATGTAATGTCAGGTTGTTGTTTTATTTCTCTGACTTTATAATTAAAATTTAAGTTTTATACAAAATTGGAATTCACATGATTCACTTCATGAGAGCTCCAAGAAATTTTAAAACTCCCTAGGACTCCCAGCATTTCCAAGCCTTCCCCACTTTGTTTTTTTCTTCCTGCAAAGGCAAATAGGGAGCTCACATCCCATTCCAACTTCTTCATTTCTCAATCAAAATTCAATTGCCCTTGCACACACCATCCACATACCTATTATTAAAAAATTAGCTTGTGTTTCTTCTAATCTTAGTCTTTAATTTTATATTCAAATTGATTTGATGATTTCAATCCTAGTGATATAATATATAAAAGCCAAATTCTAAAAATAAATTAATAAACTTAATTATAAATAATTAATGAGTTTACATAAATTATTTTAAAATTCGCGTGATTTCCAATTATATAAATAATTTATATTAATCTACAGTTTATGTTATTTTCAATTAATTTTATTATATAAACATTTTAATTCGATATTTTCTCCTAGAGTGGAGCTGAGAAACAACTTTAGAAGAAGGCTATTTTAAAACAACGTTATTTTCTCTGTGCTATGTATGTAAATTTCCCAAAGAGTGGGAGAGAGAGAAACGTTAGAGAGGAAGACGTCATCAAGTAATTTTGAGAAAGCTTTATGTTGAGGTTAGTATGAATTTTAGGATATATGATTTCCATTTTAGTTTTTAACATACATATTGAACTTTTTTCTTTTTTTTTTCAGGAATATTTTCTACCTAATTTATATTTTACATCAAAGATATGCATTTTACTTTTGTTTTATATTTTCTCAGTTTACAAATAAAAGATCTAATTTATTTCTTTTTATTGTTTCTAATTAATCTTAATCTAAGTCACATAGTTCATAATTCTAATTTAGTAGAAGTTCACCTAAAATGTCTCTACATAGTTTGTTTTATAGAATTTCAACAATAATGAACTTCATAATAGAACATAACAACATTAAATAAATTATAACCCAACTTTATATATATATTTGTTATTGTTTATAATGTTTAAATTTAAATTTATCTTTTAATTTTTTTTATTTATGAATTCAGCAAATATTATCACTAAATTATCGCATTATTTGAGCATAAAAGTTTTAGTTACAAAAAAAGAGAACATAAAAATTTTAAATCGAACAAGGAAAGGTCTAAAAGGTTACTTTGATGGATGTGCGTAATTAATTAATTATCGTAATTAAATATTTTAGTTCTTATTATATTATTATATACAATTTTGTTAGTAATGATTTATATTTTATTCTTGATAATTACTACTTTTTAAAAATAATTAACTTTAATTTCAATGATTTCTCTTGTCTTGTGAATAGAGTTTAAAGATATATACAATAATGTTCAATGATATTATCAATAAGTTTACTGACATTTTAAATATTGGCAAGATATATGATATCAAATGAACAAATTAAAAATATAAATAAAAAATTTTATAATGTGAATGATAAATTTAAGATTATATTAAATAATCTCATAAAAATATGTGAAGAAGTTGATGATAATAATTTCATCATCTACTAAATCATATATCAAGTCAAATCCAAATTCACCTTTAGTACATATTTTCTTAGTTTTATTCTATTATCTTTCTTATTATATGAAATTCTTAATATTAATAATATTTATTTATATTTGAAACATGTATTCTTCTATTTGTTATGAAAGTTAATGATGTTAGAATGATATATAGAGAGGGATAAAAAAATATCAAGAGAGACCAACAAGTTTCTGGATTAAGATATGACATTTATATTACAAACTTAAGAAATAAAAATCATTTTGTAATTTTTTTTTTTTTTTTTGAGTCGAGTTATTTACATTCATGTGGTAAGCATTAGCTATACAATGCCAACAATTAAAAGAAATAAAAGATGAGTTTCTAGAAATATTAGCAAAATCAATTGTTGGGAAATATTATAATGGCATAATATTCTTAAATATATTTTAATATTTTGTAATGAAGAATTTTAATGGTTACAATAATTTACATGTATTGCTCATTAATTTTTAATTTTTTATAATTATTATATATTTAAAATTATAGGTTTCACATTATCAACAACATGATCAAAAGTTTAGAAATTAATCGATTTGATAGAATCAAAAGAAATAAAGGATTGGTGTGTAATTTTTTTTAAAAAATATGATTGATTAGTTTATTATAATTATTACTACTTAACTTGGAATTTAAATTACAAGTTTAATGAAAATCAATACTCTCAATCAATCAATGAAAGATATACCATCGATCTTTTAAGATCAATACATGTGCATTTATCGAGAGGTATGTATATATCGAGGTATTTTATAATAATAATTATTACTAATTTATTATTATTGGTCAAGTACTATAATACATGGGTGTCTATAAAAGGAATAAAAGAAGAAGAAAACCTTTGGTATAATGCATTTAATACATGTAAATCAAAGGTAATTATAAAAGAAGATTCGAATGTACTAAGTGCTCAAATAATAATGTAGAATATAATTTGAGGTAAATAATAATTTATATTTAATATTTATTATGCTTCTTATATTGATTTTTTTGGGAACCCCATATAGGGGAATTTTATTGCCACAAAAAAGGGGTTACAAGGTCCTTAAAAGGTGGTAAACTAAGTTACCAAAGAGCTACAATCATCCTAGAGTAAATCCCGACTAAGTACAATCCACACATATCAAAAGAGAAAGAAAATAACCAAAGAAAGCAAAAGATACACATGAGCAAAAAAAGCCAACAACACAATAGCATTGAGGTCAAGTTTATACCTCCGAAAGAAATGACTTGCGTGAAGAACACGTAATGCAAACATCTAGAAAAAGTTAGGACCATTAAAGTGATATGAGCTAAATCAAAGGTAGAAACAGAAACACTGAGAGATAAATAAAGAGTTGTGAAAAAAGCTCCGGCATGATCACACCAACTTGGGGCAGCCGCAACCATGTGCATCCAAATCCAAAGGAAGGGATACAACAGACATGCTACTACCAGCCAAGGAATGGGTGAAATTAACCATCCATCATAGCCTACAAACCTGGGGAACCAACCCATCCATTGGAAGAGAGTCGTGTGGACCAAAAGAGCAAGTATATAGCAAAGCCAATCACATACACATGGGAGAAAGCCACAGATAGATAAAGGGAAAACAACACTCCTTTAACAAGAGAGCCCAAATAGTGCCAAATGAACCATCAAAACCCAACCGTGGGTCATTCCACGAGTATAAATAAACGTTCAATGGATAAATGAGAGCATCCAAGTCCGCACTGCATGATTATATAACGCTTCTTATATTGATTTTTTCATGTAGATATCTTATTAAATTAGATGTTGAAGATACAACCTTAAATTCTACATTTACACTATTTGATGATTAGGAAGTTATTATTAGTATGCCAATTATAGAGCTAAAAAATAAAGGTAATCAATTAACATATTTTTTGAATTTCTAAATAATATATTATATTTTATAATTTATTTATTTTAATTTTTTCCTCAGAATCGGATCGAGGAGTATAAAAAATTATCACAAACTTTATTTGTTCCACAAAGACTTTCTCAATTAAGGGACAAGATAAAATGTATGTGAATAGATCTCTATGTACATTCTTGTCAATCAATAAATGACTTTGATAGAAAATAAAAATAAAAAATAAAAAAAAAAAATTGGAGAAAGATTAATAATTATTTATTGAAATAGTATATTTATTCTACAAGACAATTTCATCAAGCCATAATACTTGATTTTTATTATCATTTTCTTATTTAGATAATTTTTTGCATTACTAAATTTTTAATTATCCATTTAATCTTTTATTTATGTCTTTACATTATGATTAGTTGTGCTGACATGTGCCATAATTAAATAACATTTCTATCAATTATAAAGTTTATCATTTATACATTTTTTTTATTTATTAATTCTTCATTTATTTTGATAAACAATCTATGTCTTTAACACAAAAACTATTAAATAAATGAATGTTGTTCATGTTCAACTATATAATAATTTAAAATATATTAACTTTTGCTTGATTATATTTTAAATTAACATTCATATTGATCATTTAAGAAATTTATTATATTTATTTAGTAATATATGTTTACTTATTAACTCTCATTTTATCTAATTAATTTGTATTCACTAGAAAATAATAAATATTTATGGTTAAATATGATAATATATTTAAATTAAATTTTCCTAATTTATTTCTTATTACTACCTACAATTTATCAAAAATCTTTATAAAAGTTATCTATTCATCTTGTAAATTTTAAAATCATATTTATAAAATTTATCTATTCATCTTTAACACAAAAATTATTAAATAAATATATGTTGTGTTAGAACTATAAGGTAATACATTAGAAATTAAGAAATAAATTTAACACAACTATGCAAATAAAAATAAAACTAATGAGATCAAATAGCCTAGGAGGGAGGCATGCACGATTGGGTTGGAGGAAGGAGAGGTGGCACAAGGCCTTGTCTTCCTGGATCCAATGGATTGGTAGTGAGGGAAGTGAGTTAAATCACCTCCCTTTGGTCCATGATAGGCCTAGCCCACTTAGGTTGGGCTAGTGAGTAGGTACCCCATTTGGGTGTGAGGGTTGCCAAGTGGAAAGGATGAGTGGACTTTGCTAATTTTGCAAAATCCCATGTGGGAGGAAAATCTAAGGAAGATTTGCCTTGGGTTTGAGTCTTTTGGGCTGATCCAAGATGGGTTTGGGTGGGTTGAATCAGATTCCAAGTGATCATGGCTTGGTTCCAAGAGAATTGGCTAATTTTGCTCTTATGGGTCAAATTTTGGTTAGTTAGATTGACCAATTAGTCAAATTGGGTCAAACCAAGGCTTAGTTAAATGATGATTTGAAGTGTTTTGGTTCAATTGGTTTCAATCAATTTGGCTTAGGTTTGATTTTTGGCTCATTTGGATTCACATAGGTCAAAGTTTGACCAATTTGACCAAATTGGTCAAATTGGCTTGGATTAGATGTAGATTCATGTTCAATTGGTTAAAGATGATTGTAGGCTTTGTTTAGAGTTGATTTAGATTTAATTTAGTTTTATACCAATTTGACCATTTAGGTCAATTTGGGCTAAGTTGGTCAATTGTCTAATTGGTCAAACTGAGCTCAATTATGGTTTTGATTAAGTTCAATAATCAACTTGGAATAAACTTGAGCCATTGGTTGCAATCAATTTGGGTTGGATCATGATTTGACCTATTTTGGTCTTTTAGGTCAATTTTGGTCAACTTGAGTCAAAGGATCAATTGGGTTTGGTTTGGCTCAATTGATGGTCATGTTCAATCATTGATCATGGGTTGGTGTTAAGCCATGGTTTCAATTGTTTTAGTGTATGATAGGTTTTTTGGCTAATTTGGCTCATATGGGTTAAGGGGGTTGACTTGGTCAAATGATAAAGTTGACTTGGTTTGACCCAATTTGTGATAATTGATGATCCTAGGGTGGTCAACAATCATGGTGAAAGGTTTTGATGAGCTTGGTTCAATCCAATTTGGGTTAGATTGGAACTTGGCTCAAATGGTTCTTTAGGTCACTTTGGATCAAGTGAACCTAAATGGGTCAATTGTCTTGATTTTGGTTTGATTGAGGACTAGTTGAATTTATATATGAGTTTAGGATTAAAATATAAATTTATATATGAGTTGATTCTAACAGGTTTTGGTTCATTTAAAAATTTCAAGTCAAAAGGGCTAAGTTGATTTTGACTTGGGTTGATCTTAGTTTGGTTTGATAATTGCATGTTTCACTTATATTTTGATAGGTGGTTGGAGGAATGATTGACTCAAGAAAAAAATCTATTGGTTTTGACTTGATTTGGATGGGATTTGGTTAAGTCTAAAGAATTGGCTGAAAGGGTCTTTGATTAGGTTTTGATTTGATTTTGTATTTAGTTTTGGTCATTTAAATGTAGGTTTCATTTATATTTGGGAAGATATTTAAAGGAATAATTGATTTATAAGAAAATCAAATGAGTTTGGAGTGATTTGAAAGCAAATTTAGCCAAGCTCGGTAAGGTAGGTCCAAAGGGCTTATAAGAGAATTTGATTTAGTTTGATTGAATTTTGATCATTCGAGTGTAGATTTCATTTATATTTGTGAAGATGATTGAATATATGATTCGCTCAAGAAGAAATCAATTGAATTTGGATTGAATTGGGTGGAGATTTGGCTAAGTTTGTAGAATCAGACATGACTTAAGAGCGGTTTAGAGCTTGGATTTGATCTTGGGTTTCAATCATTTAGAGTTGGGTTTGATTGAATTTTATTTGGGTAGGGCTAAATCCATGGGATTCAATCATAAGGCTTGGAAGGAAGGATTTGAGCTTGGATTTGAGGTTGAGATTGATTGTAAATTTTGGAATTTTTAATTTGAATTCAAATTTTAATTTGGGGTTTGATTTGAGAAAGTGAACATTGATTAGGTTTATGGGGTAGGTAAGTCTCCTAAGTCCCAGCATAGCCTACCTATGACTAACCTTCTAAGCCTCTAGCTTAGGTTAAGTGTTCACCAAATCACTAGAAGTATCTTAAGACTAAGAAGCTCTTAGTGTCTAGAAGAGTCCTAGATTTATGATGAGGAGATTGAGAACTCATTCCAAAAGTAAGGTCAACATAATGATAAAATATCAATTTTAATTTCACAGCAACGTAGAGAAAAAATTTTGATGAGATTCAACAGTATTAAGATGGAAGATGGGTATCAACCCCAGAAGCATTATGGAGAATATTTGAGTTTGATTTAAATGAGATGTATCCATCAGTGTGTAATTTATAGCTACATTTAGAAGGCATGCATGCTATATATTATAAACAAAATCAGAATTTATGTGATTTATTAACATTTAGTAATATCAAAAAAAACTATGTTGTCATAGTTTTTTGAGTTAATTAAAAGAGATTCTAAAAAAACAATATCTATATAGTGAAATTCTAGAAAAATATGTCTCGGATAAGACAAAATTTTTTTGGAAAAGAAGACAAAAGTTTGAGCAAATTGGTCGCATAAATACTGCAAATCCATCGAAGGGTGAAAGATATTATTTAAGAATGTTATTAAATCATGCTTATGGACTGACATCATTTATTGATTTATGAAAAGTACAAAAAATACAGTGTTTCACATTTAAAGATGCATAAGCATGGTTTGTTGGAAACCGGTGACTATATTTAATATTTAAACGATGCATCCAATTTTCAAATGCCATTTAAATTATATTATTTTTTGCTACATTATTTTAATTGTCAAATACAAAATAAATCAACTATGAAATAATTATTATGATTATCTGTCTCAAGATTATCAAAATAATGGTAGTCTTTTTGAAGAATTATGTGTGAGAAAAAAATTAAAAAAACATCAAAGTATTTATTGAGAGAATGGGTAAGAGTATATCTGAATTTGATCTACCTAAATTGCTCGAGAAAATATTACTTCATTTGAGAGAAGATGAAGAATTTCAAAAGAGGGAGCTAATGGAAGAATTAAATGTAATGACACCAAGTGAAGATATTAACATAATCCAGACTTAATGTAGATAAAAGGCATATGTAGAAATTATAAACCATGTATATCATATGAAGAATGTCATATTTTTTATAGATGGTCATGGTGGTACATAAAATATATTTTATATCAAGCATTACTTGCAATCTTAAGAATGGATGGTCACATAGCAATAGTAATAGCAACATGTGGGGTAGCAAAGATCAATCTTGTCGAGGTCAACAACACATTCAACATAAAAAATACAATAAATGCAACATAATAAAGTAGATGTGCAATACCAAATCAAAGTGGTCTTGCATTATTACTTAAGAAATCAAGTATTATAATTTGGGATGAAGTGCCAATGGTAAAACGAACATCAATAGAGTCTTTGGACAAAACATTAAGAGATATTATGAATAACTCTATTTATTTTAGTGGCAAAATGATTGTATTTGAAGGTGACTTCGATAAGAAAAAGAGTACGACGGCGCATCAAAAAACAAAATTATTATAGTTTAGTTATGTCATATTTATGGTCGATATAGAAGTTTTAAATTAAAAAAGAATATGAGAGCAAAAAATGATTCATTATTTTGAATTCATACTTAGAATTGGAAATGGAGATGAGCAATCAAGATAGATTAGTAAAGATTCTAAATGAGATGATAATAAACTATGTGAGTGGTGAAGATTCAGAAGATTTATTAATAAATGATATATATTCATGTTTGCATGAAAATGCTATATCAACTGATTACATTATGAAAAGAGCTATCTTAGCAACAAAAAATACGTATGCTCATAAGATAAATCAAAAGCTTAAAAAATATTTTCCAGGAAATTAGATAAATTACTTCAATTTGACATTGTTATTGGTGGCAAATCTAATCTCTATTATGTGAAATAACTCATTGGCACAATGGACTTCCTCCACATCAACTTGTTCTAAAAAAAATTGTCCAATAATGTTATTAAGAAATTTAGATCTTTCAAATGGATTATGCAATAAAACAAGAATAATTTGCAAATTATTTAAAGAGAATGTTACTCTTGCAGAAATATCAACTGCTCAATTCTCTAGCAAATTATTTTTGATCCCAAGAATACCTTTATGTCCAAGTGATGATGACTTGAACTTGCTTTTCTAGTGGAAGGTTCATAGACTATATCCATAGTGGATTCCTCCTTCCCTCTCTTATGTCCTTGACAAGTAGAGCCATTTGCATTAAGTTTGATTCCTTCTACACCTTAAAAGTAGATCATCTTTGTTAGTGCTTGTGATCATTCAGAGTTTTTGATCATGATCAACACATGTGGTGTTGTCATCACACCACACATATTTGCTTTTGTTGACCTCATTTTTAGGATGAGCTCTCAACCCTCCATCTTTGACATAGACTCTTAGACTTTAAGAGTTCTTAGTCTTAAGACACATCTAGTGATTAGGTGGACAAAAATAGACTTAGAAGAGCCATAAGAATAGGTCATGCCTTAGGAGTGTTAGGAAAATGCACCCATGGATCACTTACTACATTCCTTCCTTCAAGTCAAACTCAAAAATCAAATCAACATCAAACATAAATCAATTCTAGCCTAATTGATTTTTCTCTGAACTCAAATCAATGCCACATGATTGAAACACATGATTGAAATCCATGATTAAATTCCAAGTTGAAATTCCAAATTCAAATCTTTTAAGACCTTTGATTTCCTTTATGATTTTTTTATATTTTCATTTAATTCAAATAAACAACATATATTAATATTCATTTATCAAATAAACCCAATCAACTAAATTAATAAATTTTTAAATCTTAATAAATTTAAATCAATCATTTTTTTTTTTTTTTTATATTTAATTTATTAATATAAAATATAGATTCCAATAATAAAACCACTTCCAAAAAATCAAACTCAAACTCCTTCAAAATCCAACCTATGCCTTTCAAGTCAAAATCTGAACTTAGCCAAATCAATTTTAAATCAAGTTAAACTCTTGATTTTCCTTCATGATTAATCAATCCTTCAATCATGAATCCAAATCTAAATACAAACTTCAAACACTTAACCAAAACTCAATTCAAAAAGCCAAAATCAAACATATGTTCACCCTTTGAACTTGAAATTGTCAAATGAATCAAAACCCATTTGACTTCAAATTATTTGTAAAATGGATTTATATTTCAATCATAAATCCATATACAAGTTCAATCAAACTCAAATAAAACTTTGACCATTTGACACTCACTTAACTCAAAGTGACCTAAATTACCCCTATGAGCCAAATTCTAATCCTAACCAAATTGGAATTCAAACTCACCTAACCCTCTCATCACATCAACAATCAATAAGATGATCAATAACCCAAATTAGGTCAAACCAAGTCAAACTTAAGGGTTGAACAACACTTAGCCAAAATGAAACCCAACATAGCCAAGATCCACCATAGGCCAAATTGATTGAAACCATTGATCTAAGTTCATTCATGACTAGTGTTTGAACTTGACCAAGTCAACATTTGAGCCTAACTAATTGGCCACTTGACCTAAGTTCACCCAACTTAACCTAAAAGTTAAAATATGTCAAAACTTGATCTAAGCCAAATTGATTGAAACCAATGGATCATGTTCATTCTAAATCACTTGTTGAACTTGACCAAAGCCTTAATTGGCCAAGTAGAACTAACTTAGCCCAATTGACCTTGAACCCAACTTGACCTAAAAGGGTCTTATTGAGCCAAATTCAAACTTAACCAAAATTGATTGGAAACAAAGATACCAATCTACTTCATATGACTAACCAAACCTAAACCTACCACCTAGCTCAAATAGGTCAAATAAATGGTCAACTTGACCTATTTGACCTAAATGAAGACATATGAACTAAATTCAAACATAAACCAAATTGAATCAAACCAAAGCCACCAAAATATTTCAAATGGTCACATGAACTTGACCCAACCCTTGGTTTGACCTAACTTAACATCAATTGGTTGTTGACCCTTAACCTAAATGGGTCAACATCAAAACCATATCAAATAAACTCCATATCTAATGAAACTTGGCCAAACCTATTTTAACATAATAAACTTACCAAAAGTCAAAATAAGCCAAATTACCATTTACCCTAGACTATAGAGTAAATTTTGGCTAATTACTTGGAATTTGGTCAAATCCTTTTCATACCTACTTGATACTCTCTTAATAAATCATGTACACACTAGGGAGGTGGTGGTGCACCCAACCTGGGTTTGGTCAAACTTGATGGCCAAATGACCACTCTTGGGCCACATGAGAATCATGCCTCTATTTTGAGCACATGGGGGTTCATATTCCCACTCTTTTGGCCAAATCAAACTTGAGGATAGTCCTAACAAACCCTTTAAATCAAGGAAATTGGATCAAAATCATGCCTATTACTCGATTAAAGGGGAGATTAACTAAATTCATTTCAATTCTAACTTCCTCACGATTGAAGCTTAGAAACTTAGAGCAAGCCTTAGAGAGACTTACCAAGCTTCCTAGAGAGGATTTAAAAACTTCATTTCTTAGTGAGTTAAATAGGGGAGGTCTTTGATACTCACCCCTTTATGACTTCATCAAGTGAGCTTAATGAAGCTCCAAGTTCTTAAAGCAAGGGGAGATCCAATTTGATCAAAGCTCAAGCAAAGGAGGAGGTGACCCATAGTAGGATCCACTCAACCTTAGTCCCTCAAATTTTCAGCAAAGCCTCAACCACTAAGCTTCTAAGAGAATCGTTGATCACCTCCCGTGAGGTTGGCCATTTCTGAGCATTAAACTCAATGTGATGTAGCTTTGTGAAATAAATGTTAATTTATAGGATTTTGAGTTGATATAATCTTCATGCATGTTGATGGTGTGAGTAAAATTTGGGATAAATCAAGCTCAATTGATCATCCCTAGAACATGGATGGCCTCCATTGTTCATAGGGGAGATCAGGGAAGGAGCCGGCCCATCTGTGCATTTTGAATGGATGACTGAGATTAAAACATGCTATATATTTATTTAAAATCCTCGAAATAGCCATCTGATCCTTGATGATCGATAAGGAAAAGCGTAGAATGCCTACTTAATGATGTGATGTTTTAAATAATGAATCAGCATGCCGCATGTAAAGTGCGTCGTAGGTGTGGTATTTTTAGGGATTAATGATATAATTAGAGTTTAAATAATTCTAATTAATTACCTTTCTAAAATTCATATCTCAACATAGAAAAATCAAAAAATATGAAATAAATTGCATTGGATAATTTGATATGAAATTTTATAAAATTAATTTTAGTTGATTTTGAACACTGTCTTTCTTCAATTTTGGGTTTTATTGGGAATAGTAATTTTCTAATTATCCTTTAATTAATCCACCAATTATTCCCAAACTTCTTGAGTATATTTTGGGGTATGACTACTAATTTTCTTTCTTGGGATTTATTGGTATTTAATTTTTTAGTTCATTTTAATACCCCTTAATGTAAGGTTAATTAAGGGTTTGATTAGTGATTTAATCCTGAAGTTGATTAAGGTATGTTTCATGAATAGAGATTTAGGAAATAATTTTGGGGCATTTCAAGCTATTCCTTAAACCTCCTTTTCTTCCTTAATCCTCTTAATTAAAGGGTTAATTCACTAATTACCCTCTTAATTAATTTCTTAAAATTCTAAAACTTTCCAGAACTCAATTAATCTACCTGGGGTAGATGCTTAGGTGTTCAAGTGCCTAAGTAAAATTAAGAAAATTAAAATTCATATGTGTGAGGGTATTTTGAAATTACTTAAGTTAAACCCCTTAGCTTAATTTATCATTAATTATGAGTCAAATTGTTTTTTCTTCCTAGGTGCATTGCAAATTTAAATTTTTTTATGAGGTTTCATGTCATCTCATTGGATCATAATTATTTGATTGACTATACTAAGGTGGTGTAAGTAAGGAGTAATTAACATGCTTAATTCATACCTTAACCTAATCAAAATATAAAATGAATTTAATCATCTAAAAATTGAACAAAAATATCAAACAAATATGGGAATGGGTTAAGAATAGCAAACTCACCTCACATTTTCCAAATTAAATCAAACTCAAAATCAAACAAAAATCACATTAAACAAACTTTGATTTACTTTAAGCTTTCTCATTTCATAAGATTGCCTTTAGAATTAATTAAGGTGAATATGTTTACATGCTTTCATTGCTTTAGTTCTTTCCCAACATGCTAAATATGTGTGTCATATTATTTCATGCATTCATGCTTTCAAAATCAAATTTAAAATGAAAATCTTTCTTTTATGTTAAATTGCATGTTTTGGCTAAAGTAAGAATATGAGTGGCTATTATCACTATTAAATCCATATTATTTTCAAAATATATGAATCAATTATCAAAATTGAAAGTGCATTACTTATATCTTCTTAAGCTTTCATGTGAGTAATATAAGGATGTGCTTAGTATAGTTTTCCTTCTCATCTCTTTAGGTATAGTTTTGATAGATTTGG
Organism: Cymbidium sinense; assembly: GCA_021442155.1. Taxonomy (NCBI): domain Eukaryota; kingdom Viridiplantae; phylum Streptophyta; class Magnoliopsida; order Asparagales; family Orchidaceae; genus Cymbidium; species Cymbidium sinense. The sequence goes on along the minus strand of CM038227.1, from coordinate 30,524,373 downwards.
CAAAGTGTATAGTTCATTTGAAAAGAACCTAACACTTTCCTAATTCTCTTCTATTCATTCATTTACCATTACTTAAGAAGGATACCTATACTTGTACACATAAATTGCATAAATAAAAATAAATCAACCAACACAAACTTTGCATTCTTTCTTTTCCATTCATTTCTTTTGTATTTAAGAAAGTCGATATTAGTAAAGACAACCTGCCATGCTTTAAGTAGCCCTATGTAGGTTTTGTATCTTACACCTGTTAACAATGGCATCACTCACTTATGCTTTTCATACATTCATATGTGCATGTGAAAATTGGACAAGAAACTCCTTTGCGCTTAATGAAAATCATGCATCATAAACATTCAAATTTTGTTAAATGAACTACTTAGCATCATCATAAGTGTGCTAAAACATTCTCATTTGTATGTATAGATATGTTTAGACTGATTCATATTCATGTTATATATGTTGAGAAAGAAATGAAGTGATATATATTTTGTGAATTTAGATCATTTTATTTAATCTTGAAATGCCTTTCTTTTTGAATAGGTTTGTTTAGAGTTAATATAAACTTAAGATTAATTAAAGCATATAATAAAACATTCACTAAAGAAGACTAAAACATGAATCCACTTCTTTAGTTTATTAAAGGAAAGAGAAGTTCTCTCTCTTCCTCTCTTATAACTTAGTAATTAATTGTATGATTCACTTGAACCCAATCAAAATATAAAATAAAATCAACCCAAAATAATTAAATCACTTAAATGAAAATCTCCTAAGTTGAACACTCTTCACACTTAAAAAAAGTCTAACTTAGCTAAGCATACCACACAAACCTCTAAAGCACATTAGGCTAAGTCACCACTTTTAGTTTTAGAAGGCATGGTTTGATGTTTGCTTTTATTTTGTGATATATGTTTTAGTCTAGATGATTAGGATGTATGTGCAAAGAATGAATGATAGGATGATAATCTAATAATTATTTAGGGATTGTGCTGGGCATTATGATAAATAAAAGTATAAATACTTGTGTAGGTGGTTACCCTTAAGCATAATCCAATAGTGGACTTAGTCACCTATGTGGGTGATAAGTCCAATATACATGCTTGGAATTTTGTATGGTTTATTTAGGTAATCTCGTATCGGTTAGATTTATTTTTCCTTTTCAAGTAATTTTTGCAATTAAGATTTTGGAATGATTATTATGGGGATTAGGATGAACATTGGTCATAAGATCTTATCTTATGTACCATGTGAAGCCTTTGGAGCAACCACATTCCAATCATCCAAAAGAAAGAATTAAAGAAGAAAGAAGAAAAGAAGAAGAAAAAAGAAAAGATGAGTGAAGAAAGGATGCTTGAAGACCCCCATAACATTGAATTCCTTACTTAATTGTGTTTAATTCATTTGTAATCCGAGTTGTATAAGGGTAGAGCTCGGATACCTTTTTTTTGGGTTTGTGCGGTGGTACTCGACCACAATGTCCTTTTATTCTTTTAATTAGCTTTATAAATTGATTGATGATTTGTTTAGCTGCATTAAGTGGCATTATTTTCCTAGTTTCTTCCTTTTTTTATGTATGGCTGGTGGATTAGCCTCTTAGGAAAAATAAATCTTCTATCAAATTTAATAATTCAAAATTAAAATAAAGAACTCATAACCTAAAAGTTAAGGCTAAAATCTAGATAAATGAATTAACCCTTCTGGATGAGTATTTCTTTTGTAACATCACACAAATGAATATGTTTTGATTTTGATTGAGGGCTTCCACCTTTGCCAAAGAAACTTGGCTTGACCTTTGAGAGCCATGGTGGAAACACACCTCCTCCCTTCTTGTTAATTTTGGCCAATAATCTAACTTCTCATGCATTAGGCATATGAATCCTATAAGTCAAATGATTGTCCAAAATGAAAATAATATGTAATATGATTTAGATTTAGGTCATTTGAAGCATGCCCTTACATGATCTAGTCTCTTTAGGGAGTGAGTTTTAAGGACAAATTAAAACAATAATAGCTATCTCCATAAAAATTATGTTTACATGAATTTGAAATCATGGGAGGAGTTATTGGCACCAGCTTGTAAGTCCAAGCAATCGGGTGGTTTATCCTCTCTTGTGGAGGCAAACTAAATACCCATTTCACATTAGATTTAGGTCATGCTTTTGATCCTCGCCAAAGCTCCCTAGATTTAGGTTATGAGGTTGCTTCTCCCTTCTATGTGCCATAAGCATAAATCCTTACCTCTCAAGAATTTCCATAATCTTGTGTTGTGGAATGATAAGCTCTAAACTTCTAATGAAAAGTCAACTCAAATGAATAATTTAATTTTGAAAATGTAAAGCCCAACCATATGATAATTTGAGATGCTCACTAGGTTTCCTATCATCGTGAGCATCTCCTACTTATCTTCCTTTGGCTTCGATAATAACTCCCTCTCTTTGATAAATCCCATTTGATCTTTCAAAATAAACTAATTGATTGATAGTCTACCTATGGAAATCTTTGAGACAATGATCATTTACCTTAATCAAAAGTATTCTAAGGGATCTCCTTAGGATGTAACTAGGGGGCTTGCCCCTATAGGAAACTTAATGAACCCGATTTAAAATAAACCCTACTTTACTTTTCCATGCAAAGTAGGGGATGAATCTTTGGCACACATGTAGACCCATTGTCCTTAGTCCTTAATTGAGGTGATTAGGTTCATTGTGGTGGTGATTTCTACATTTCAAGATAGTACACCTATCCTCAATGTCGCTTATCACCCTCACTAAGTACATCTATCACGTGGAGTCAAAAATGCATAAAAAAGAATTAGATGTATGTTTTCATTTTATTTTATCCTCATAGAGTGAAGATAGAAGTATATATTTAACTTCTTTAGAAATTTAAGTAAGACTAAGAAATTACTATTCAAATTAAACTTCAATACAACATATAATTACACTATATTTGTATGTTATATTACAAGAATAATGTAATGAAAATTATATGCAAGAGTTTGGAGCACTTAAATTCGAATTATGAAAGAGAATTATAACCTAAACAGATTGATATATGTTACAAGATATCATTTATCTTTTATTTCACATCTATAGAGACTATTTTTTATTTATGATTCTAAGTAACATATATGCAAGTCATCCATCAGATATATTCCTCTTCGAAAATGAGTCAATAATCCCTCTTCAGAAGCCCTCTACTATAGAAAAGGATAGTAAAAAAATGGTATGAATATTACTAGCATTTCACTATCATTTTAAACTCAAAATAACAACATGGGTTACATTCAAGAAGTTAGAACAAGAAATAATGTTGGCTTGACATTTGGGAGAATTTTCAAAAGAGATGGGGACATTTGTTTTAACAAAATGATATTTTGATCATTATTTTTAGTATAAGTCTAAATTTTTTAAAATTATTTTGAGATGAATATGATATATAATTAGTTAATATTATATTTATCTCAAAACATATTTAAGAGTTTTGAGACTATTCCTATAACTTTTTATCAAGATATTTTGACATAAAATTTGAGGTGTAAGATGAACATGTAAGAATATTGTTAGCATTAGCATTACATATAATTTAATTATTATGACATTATTTAATTGGCATACGAAATATGTGTCTTAAACCAAATTTATGATAGAAATATGGATTTATAAAATCAAAGAAAAAGCAATATTTAAGTCTGTTAGACATATATATTAGTATCATGATACTAAATTAAATTATTGGGAGGGAGAAGGGGATTTTATATGTCAATTAAATTTAAAGCAATACTTACTTTAAATTGGGTGTACAATATATTTGAAAATTTCCAAATATTTCATATTCTTTGAGCCTCACCGTGAAGCTCTATTGGCAAGGTCACCCTCCAATTCCTCAATATTGCCACAACCACTTGTGCCATTTTAGTGAAAGGACTTCCAGTAAGAAGTTTATGATGATAGAATGGTGTGCTAATCACAAAGATCGTCAATGAGATGAAGAACCCGATTGTTAATAAACTATTGAACACCCACCAATTCAAGAAGGAAAGCTAATATTCATGCTCTTTTGGATGGAATTCATCAAATTGATCTGCATCGATGGTGGAGCTATTGGGCTTGCACTAGCCAAGAATAATATACTACCAAAAAAAGATGCTAAGTTGTTAACTTGATGCGTTGCTAATGCAATTGGGGTTGACAAGGGATGTTAAAAGAGGAGATTGACAGACAATGTCACACATTCCCTACTATCAATTTGAGAGTTGAATTAGACTAGGCCAACTTTATATTTTTATTTCATACCATATGTAGTGAGTCAATCATATAATTAAAATAGAATCTTTAAATTAAAATAATTCCTCTATGAGCCTTAAAACATGGAATAGTTGGTTGTTTACAATGTATTGATAAATTTTAGTAATGATAACTTTCTATCTTGATGTTCTCTTTACTTTCTTCTATTTATCTTTTTATCTCTATTGGAAATACCTAAATTCTAGTTTTTTTTTCAACTCTCTCAATTAATCTTTTTATTTTTGTTTAAATGAGTTTCATTTTGTAGAATATTGATTAATTTTGATCATAATTAGTTTCATTCTAAAATAAAATATATCATATATCCTTTTTTCTTCTCTTCTCTCTTCTCTCTCTCTCTCTCTCTCTCTCTCTCTCTCTCTCATTATTTTATTTATATCTCAATTATTTTATCTTTTGTGTTAATATCAATATATAATATTAACATAGAAGATGATGGCTCAAATAAGATTCAACTCAAGCAAAATAATTCTCTTTCACCTTCAAACATATAAAGCCTCACCATAGATAGGTTGAAATGCTCACTAAGCTTCCTAGTATCATGAGCATTTCCTACTTATTTTCCTTTAGATTCCAAAATAAGTATTCCAACTGAAAAATCCCACTTGATTTTCCAAAATAACTAACCCTTTGATAGACTTAACCTTGAAATCTTTAGAGACAATATACTTTAATTGAGAGTATTCTTAGGTTGTAATTAACTATGAAGGCTTGGAACCATAGGGAACTAAAAACATAGATTAAAATAAACTTTGTTTTAGTTTTACATGTAAAGTAAATATCTCTAGTATATTCAAGACCCATCATGCCCATGATGAGTCCATGATAAGGTGTCTCTATCATTCGAGATAGTATACAACATACAATGTCACCATTCACTCAATAAGTATCCCCTAAGATCTACATGGTGTCCCCCCCACATCGATAATAAACACCACAATTCTAAAAATAAAATAAATCATATATCATTTTTCTCTTCTCTCTCTCTCTCTCTCTCTCTCTCTCTCTCTCTCTCTCTCATTATTTTTCTATCTCAATTATTCTATTTTTTATGTGAATATCAAAATATAATGTTAATATAGAGATGATGGCTCAAATAAGATTCAAAGATGAGGCCAACTAAACACTAGTAGTCAATATTGATTTTATTTTATGTGCACAAATTCACCAATACTATACTTAAGTAAGTTGTTAACAAAGTGGTGAACATTGGTTAAAATAAAAATAATCAAATCTAATTAAGCCTATTTAGTTGATTTGGGTAAATTTTTTAAATAGTTGTTTGATTTTTTTTTTTTGAAATTAAATGTTATTTGGATTAGAATTAATAATTTAATATTAAAACAAAAAAAAATTAAATTGGCCAAAAATTGAAATTTGGCTTAAAAATAGCTAATATTAATTAGCTATTTTCTTTTTTAAATCAATGTTATAGTTGAAACTCAAAAAATTATTTCTCTACTTGACTCCCCACGCCCTTCATTATATCTTGCATTGTATGATATAAAATTTCTGATTTAATCAAAGTAGAATTAAATTCATATCTGATTTGATTCAATTTTGAGTGAGCTTTACTATATTCGATTTTTTTTTATGAAACATTAAAAATTTATTAGTTTGAATCCCTCAACCAAATCATCCAAAGAAATTGAATACACCCCTATATCAATGTGCTTTATGTACTAATTTAACAACAACCCAAAAGTTAATATTCATTTATAAAACATTTAAATGATATAATCACATCAAAAAATACACAAGAAAAAGTATATTTCACTTTTAAAAATTGATATTAGTAAATTTTGATGTGATATTAAAAAATTATATATTATAAAAATAAATATTAGATATGTAAATATATTTTATGCTATATTTCTTTCTATCCCATATTGCCAATTAAGTGAGTCAAATAATTTATGTAACTTTTCTATGTAAAATTGATCATAAATCAAAAATAATTTTCAAATTATTTTAAAACAACTAATATAATCCTGGAAAAAAAATCAATCATAATACCACAATACAATTTTTTTTTCATAAAAATAATAAAATAGTAAAATATATTTTGCTTTTAAAAAACATTGATGAATGATTACCATCAAATAAATGATTGCACTAATGATGAAAGTGCTAAATAAGCGTTAGAAATATAAGCACCAAATATAAGATACAACCAAAAAGTCCCAACCCAATTTATTACATTATTAGAAGCTATGACAATTCCTTGATGAAGCTTTTTGGTCAGATATAAATGAAAAGCTCACTTAAATAAAATAAACCATTCATTCATTTAAAAATAATTTATTTGAGAAATATTCATAAATTCTATATTTCATATTTATAATTATTATTCAAATTATTCATTTTAGATTACGTAAACTAAATGCATAAATTTTGTTACATTTTTTTTGCTTCCATGCAACTTAAATTAAGTTCACATTTCATTAAATTATTCTAATTCTTTGGCATGTTCATTATCCATTTATTCAATGTATAAATCTAAATTAACATAACATTATTCAAGGAGTTATTTTTATCTCATATTATCCTAGTCTTTTCTCTCCTATCCTGTCACTCATCCTAAACCTTTTTGGCTGACTTTTTTTAATGATTATTTGGTAAATAAATTATGTGAGAGTTATTCAAAATATTTCCATAAATATCTCATATTTGTCTAAATTAAAAATTCATTAATTTGAATCTTTAATTTGAATTTTTTTTAATTCAAATTGAATATTCATTTGATTACATATGCAAATTTGAACTCTCCTCTTTATAGAATGTTATGTGGCTGATCATCTCGTAATCTAGTTGATTTAATTTGAATTGATTTGAATTAATTTAAGTTAATTCAAATTCAATTAAAATAAGCCATGTAATTATCATCTTTTATTTTTATATAAATTTTATTTTTGGAAACCTCCTTTGGCCAACTATATCTTTATTCAAATTCAAATTAATCTCTTAATGAAAATTGATTTAAACTTTCCTAAGATCTGATCCATTATCATTTAATTCGAATTAAGTACATTAAAATAAATCTAATTTGCTTTAGGAAAGTAGTTTGAATGAATTTTTGAATATTTTTTGGATTTTATAAATAAAGCTTGTATGTTATCTTTTTCCTTCATTCATTCAATCAAGATGAATTGATTGAATATTCCATGATATTAAATTAAATACTAATTGAATCTCATCATGAAAACTTTCTTTTTGGTAGATCATATATCATGCTTAATTTAAATTAATCAAAATTTAAATTATTCCCATTTTCACTTGGACAATTAATTGTGCCATGACTTGTTTTGTAATAATTCAAACTCTTACTCCTCTCTCTCTCTCTATTGCCCAACCCACATAAGCAATAACTTCTTAATTACATTAGAAATCAGGTCATACGATGAATTGATTCAATTTAAATCTCTTTCCAGATTAATTTTTCCTACATATCCCCTTTTTTTGTCAATTTTCTTTAACAAGCTAAATTAATTTAATTTAATTGATTTAATTGATTAGTGGATTTCCTTGTGGCCAAAAGCTTAACAAGGTGCTTTCATTTTAGTTTGTGATTTTACATGCTCAGTGACCTTGTTCTACTTCTTGGCAGTTTCTTATAAATTTGGTCAATTTGTTTTGTCTTTGAACTTATCTATTTCTATACTTTCTCAAGTTGGTTAAAGCTTCATGGTTGATAAATTAAAGTGTATTATTAGTCATTTTCTAATCATTATTCTTGCATGTTCTTTAGAGATTATTGTCTTTGTGATTATTTCATATAAAATACTTGTGAATAACAAGTTATATTACTTCTAAATCATCTCATCTTTTGCATAAATAATAATTTCTGAAAAGAGATTTCATTTGAGTTTTATGATTTAAGTTTCATTTTCATTTGATCTTTTGGGAAACTCTAAGTCTCTTTCTAACAAGTGATTGATTCAAGTTTCAAATCATCTTGATTTCAAGTTGTCATATTGACATCAAATATTTTAAAGATTCTTTATATATATATATATATATATATATATATATATTATATATATATATATATATATATATATATATATATATCAAGTTTAATTATTTCCTTCAAATTTAAATATCAATTAAAGTGAGCTATCTTTCTTTTTCTTTCCTTTGAATTCACTTGCCTTAATATTATTGTAGTTGGGTAGTGAGAGCAAAATACTTTTTGAAATTGAGAGTTAGATCCTTCTTTCTCATTTTTTCTTTTTTTGATTGTGGGTTATACTTGCCCGTTAAAGAAAGTATGTTGTTGGTTTGTAGTTGTCCATTAAGGAAAGTACGTTCTTGGGTTGTACTTACACGTTAAGAAAAGTATGGTATTGGGTTGTACTTGCCCGTGAACGAGAGTACGAGAGATTTTTTGTAATTTCATTTTGACTTAGTGAATTCCTAGCTTGGGTTGCGGGATGTGGACATAGGCAAGTTTTTGGGATTTGGCCGAACCACGTAAAAATCTCTGTATTCTCTTTCTTTATTTTGTGCACTTTATTTTTATATAGTGTTGTTGGTTGTTGTTTTATTTTTCTATGGTTTTATCATTAAAAATTAAATTGAATACAAAACTTTAAATTATTGCTATGATTTGTAATTTGATATGCATTAAAAAGCCATAATAATAATTTTTGCTATAATTGTAGAAGTAATTTTTGAGTAAGTGTTAATTATTAGTTTTTTTTAGAAAATCATATAGGGGAATTTTATTGCTACAAAAGGGGTTACAAGGTCCTTAGAGGGGTAAACTCATACTGCTCAAAGAGCTACAATCATCCCAGAGAGTAAATCCCCTGACTAAGTACAATCCACACATATAAAAAAAGAAAGAAAATAACCAAAGAAAGCAAAAGATACACATGAGCAAACAGCAAAGCTAGCCAACAACAGTGATTGTTGAGGCTGAAGAAGTTTATACCTCCCGAAAGAAATGACCTGCAGGAGATGAACACGTAATTTGCAAACATCTAGAAAAAAAGTTAGCACGATCACACCAACTTGGGGTAGCCGCAACCATGTGCATCCAAATCCAAAGGAAGGGATACAACAGACGTGCTACTACCAGCCAAAGAATGGGTGAAATCAACCATCCATCATAGCCTACAAACATGGGGAACCAACCCATCCATTGGAAGAGAGTCGTGTGGATCAAAAGAAGCAAAGTATAGCAAAGCCAGCCACATACACAGGGGAGAGAAAGCCACACAGATACAAAAGATAAAGGGAAAACATCATTCCTTTAACAACAGGAGAGCCCAAATAGTGCCAACATAACTTAGATGCCAGCCCAAAATAACCCAACCAAGGGTCATTGCATAGAGTATAAATCGAACAGGTTCAACAAGATAAATAAGAGCTTCCAAGTCCAGGCATGCTTGCATGATTGCAGCCAGCTATAAATGGTTCCAAAAGAACACAACATACCAGAAGTAGTGAAAACATCCACACAGCAAAGCCATAATATTATGGTAAATAAAAAAATAGGCCAAAACACACCCTCAGGCCAGGCATGAATTTTCACAATAGGGATACTTAAAAGCAGATACCGTAGTTGACCATCCAGCTACCAACCGCATAACACCAGTCAACAAATCACCACCATAACTTCCCAGTGACCAACAAACTGAAAACCAAAAAAAGAACCCAATAGAAACTGATATAGGGACTATCTTAACAGCAAGCAGACGATAAAAGAAAAGAGGAGATATCACCGTGCATTGAAGGAAGAGCACTAAAGCCAAACAGGAGAACATTTTAACCCATATATTTGGACAATAAATAGTTATCCAATAATTGGAGCTACATAAAGATCCACCATTGGAATATAACCAGAGAAATGCTACTGGGAGATACATAAATAGAACATGAAATACAGAAAATGAAAAAGCAAGAGCATCATAACCCATCAGCATCACCCAAATGCCAGTCGACAAGAGAGGGGACAGAAGCAACAAACAGGCCTAAGATGGGAGGCTATCCCCCACCCAACCAAAAAGTTGAAACCACCAGGCAATAAAATTGAATTAGAGGTTTCTAACATAGGGAAAACCCATTTTATCTAAATTCACAAGCCCCCGTAAGAAGGAAGGAATATTATCATTGGAGAAAAAATTGACAGAAGAGGACTTTGCACCCAAATTAGCAAGGAAATCAGCACAGGAATTACCTTCCCGATAGGTATGAGAAATATGATAATCAAGGGCGGCAAGAAGCCCTCTCGTATGGTTAAGTAAATAGAAAACTTCAGCATTTCCATGAGCTCCTGACTTTAATAATTCCAAGAGGAGGAGAACATCAATTTCAAACCAAATTTTCTGGAATCCTTTCTGAACGTAGATAGAAATCCCATAGTGAAGACCATAAAGCTCAGCAAAAAGAATAGAACAGGGTCTTAAAGGAACAGCAAAAGCAGAGATCACCTTTTCACTATAATCTCTTAAAATCCCCCCACAACCATAAAAGCCACTAGAAACTGTTCCATCAGTGTTGACCTTAATGACATGATAATTAGGCTTAATCCAATATATAATTTTATGAGTATGCTCAAACTCAGTAGAGGGGAGAATAATTCCAAGGTTAAGGGTCAAATGTTTAAACCCTTTGAAACTAGAGGGAGTAAGGAGATCAGCTTTATAAAGAGATGTAATTTTACATTTGGCTCTAGCAATAATACATTGATAGTTCATAGGGATACCACGATGCTTAGCATCATTTCTTTCCCACCAGATATACCACAACAGAGTAGTAGCTAACACACCTTTGACATGACCGGGTATAAGAAAGAAAAGTTTTAGGAAGTTGCATGATAGAGAGGATCCATCAGAGGAGAGTATTTAACATACTCATACCTCTAAACCTTAGCGACAATAGGGCCATTCAGACATGATCCACAGGTTTCAATGTGAAAACAACATTAGCATTTGGAGGGAAGATAGAAACCTTTGTTAAGGAGGGTGGTATCAATAGGAATGTAGTGCTTTAGAATACATGAGTTGAAATTGAGAAAGAAGTAGGGATCGAAATACTTGATTTTAGTGAAACGATGATTCTTGAGTTTTAAGTGAAATCATGCCAAACATCCTTGAAAATAAAATCTCCAAAGGAGAAATTTTAAAGAGGATTTAGTCAGATTTATTAGATGTTGGATTAATATTAAGAATTTTGTTAACTATCATATTTGGAATGTTTGAAACTAATTGAGCTACATCCCAAGTGTTATGAGTAATGAAATGGCTAACCTTAAGCCTTTCAGTAGAATGAGTATTTAGTAAAGAGTCAATAGAACCTAAGCCCAGCCAATTATCTTGCCAAAAGAAGGAGGATCCTGAATTCACACCCCAATAGATCAGATTCTCAGGAGCCCACTTGATATTACAAAGTCTTCTCCACACCGGAAAATCTCCATGTTTGTAAGGACAAATGAGGGGGTGTTTCCCCTTACAGTATTTGGCAAGCATAAATTGCGACCAGTAGCTATGATTGCTTCTTAGATTCCACCACATTTTGTATGAAAATATTTAATGGAGTTTTCTAAAGTTTTACTGACCTAAACCACACCTTTCAGGCCCACAGTTGTGACAATGAGTTTTTTTGGAGGACGAGGTAGATCCCCAAAAAAAATGGTAATAAGTCTATTAATCTTTTTAATAATAGAAGTGATAGGCACAATAGTGGATAGTAGATAGAAAGGAAAAGAGCAAAGAATACTCTTGATCAGGATAAGTCTAGCGCCAAAGGAAAGTAAATGGAACTCCCAAGAGGAAATTTTCTTATATATTTTTTGAATAACATCATCAAATAAGGAGGATCTTTTCATTCCTCGATATAAAGGAGTACCCAGGTACATAATAGGTAGAATTTGATGAGCAAAACCCATAATGTTCTTAATAGAATTGATCCTAGGTGATGAAATTGACGGACTAGAAATAAAACAACTTTTGTCAGGGTTAATCTTCAAGCCACTTTCCTTACCAAACAAAGTAAAGAATTTACATAACTTTTTTAATATAGAGGGTAGATCCATTGCAAAATATAATAAAATTATCAGCAAAGCTACGGTGGGAGATAGGAAAACCACCCTAGTTTTGTAAAATATGTTAGGCATTTTACAAAACATCTGCTCAAGGCTTCTAGAGAGATATTCCACAGCAATAATGAAAAGGGTTGGAGAGAGGGGATCCCCTTACCTTATCCCATGGGAGGTAGAGAAGAAGTCATGAACCTCGCCATTAATAAGTAAAGAAAATCAATAGTTCTCAATACCATTCTTAATTAATGTAATAAATTGATTGGAGAATCCAAAAAGAGTTAAAATTTTATAAAGAAAAGTCCAACCAATGTTATCATAAGCTTTGAAAATGTCCAGCTTAAAAATTAGGTTACCACAATGAACCTTAGCATTTAAATCATGAACAATTTCTTGGGCTAATAGAACATTATCAGAGATAGATCAACCTTTAACAAAACCTGTTTGGTTGGGGGAGATAATTTTAGGGAGCAAACTGCTAAGTCTTTTGGCCATGATCTTAGAGATGAGCTTATTAAAAAGGTGCAAAGGCTAATTGGCCTAAAGTGGCTCCAAAGTTCAGGGTTATCGATTTTAGGGATTACGGCAATGGAAGTGGTAGAAAAATATTTGGGGATGGTATTCCCTTTAAAAAAAATCCAAAATAGCTTTAATCAAATCTTCTTTGATAATATACCAGTACTTTGAAAAAATAAAGTAGTAAAGCCATCCAGCCACCGAATCTGTATTCATATTCTGCAAAGTGTAAGCTATTTCAGACTCAGAGGGTAATGAAGTAAGCATATTATTATCTTCATCAGAAATGAGCTTAGGGATAACTTCAGGCCAGGAAAGCTCATCATAGTTCACATTTTTATTAAGGAGCTCTATAAAGAAAGAAACATCGATCGACAATCCATTATTTACACTAGCTATCATCATTAGTTTTAATTTTTTTTAATGTGGTTGAGAGCCTTTTCTTTTAACCATTGCATGGAAATATTTGGTATTTCTATCTCCATCAGATATCCATTTTAAGGAAGCTTTTTGCCTCCAATAAGTCTCCTCCATGTCTTGGTAGCCTGATAACCTATCTTTGGCTTGGTTTAATAGGGAAATTTTGGAAGGATCATTAATGGAAGCGTCTTCTAAAACTATAACCCCATGTTCTAATTCTTTGATGTTGGTAAAAAGATTTTTGAAGCAGTGTTTGTTCCACCATTTGAGACATTATTTAAGCCTTTTTAATTTAAGCCATAATCTCATCATCGACAAGTATCATCGGTGGAGGTTCAGGTTACCAGCAACCACCTCGAAAATGTCCATAAGCCACATGTTTTGAAACCGGAATGAAATATGAGAAGAGGGTGTATTGCACTAACCTTTCTGAGATGAGCAAAGGGGAATTGCGGATAAGGTTCTCGAGATGTTCAAGTAATAGGAAAATGATTGATTCATAGATCTAAGTGAAATGAGATCCAATAAATCCAATATCAGTAAGGTGACAATCCAAGATCATGTTATTGAAATCCTCCATGAAGAATAGGTTAGGCGTTACCACCAACCCGTTTAGAAGAAAGAGATAATGTTAAAGTCCCACCACAAACCGAGGAGCATTGATGAGGAAAAGAAATTAACAGATCTTCCACAGATCCTTCTACCATACCTATTACATGAGGCATGACAAAGGATCCAAAGCAACATCAATTATCATAAGTGATTTTAACATTTACAACCTCGTAAATCACATAACGTGCAAAACAAAGGACTTCTCCAAAATCCAAATTTTATTACTCAAGTTAGCAAAGAAATTATCAAAACCAATCATTCTAGCATTAATGTTAGAAGGTAGGATAAAGGGTTCCAAAATGATCAAGAATGAAATATTATGAGACCAACTAAATTACGATTTTGTTGCAAAGCAGGTATCAATCCTCTGCATTCCAAATAATGAAAGAAACCATTTATTTTTGGTAAGAGGAGCAAGATCTAGTAACTCTAGCAAAGCTAGGAAATTTAGATTTAGAGGGTTTCTTTTTCTTTTTTTAAAACTGTTTGAAATTTAGAGTGTTAATTATTAGTTATATTTTTCTTTAATTGAAAGTATTTTTTGATTGAAGTTTTTAGGTCCTAAGTAATATTTTAAAATTTTAATTAATATTATTTATGCACTATAAATATATTCGTGACAATTTCAAGAGATATGATCATTTAATTATACGACTGACACAAAGATGGAAATGATTGTAAAAATGAAAGAAAAATGTTAATTATTAAAGATGGAAATGTTTAAGATATATGTTTTATGATTTATCATTTATAAGTCTTAGAATATTTGTTTTTAATTTTGGGTTCAAATTTGTTTTTAATTTTTAAGATTTTAATATTATTTATAAAAATATGTTTGTCCAATATTGGTGAAAATTTTTATTTTTATAAATAAATTACTTTAGTCTTAAAAATACTTAAAATTTATTTTTAGGTGTGTTGAATGTTTTAATAATTATTATTACTTTTTAATATATTTTATTTTGAATTAAAATATAAATTAAAAGCCTAGTTGTGAAATGACAAATTGCACTTTAAGTGTGATCTAGTATAATTAATGCTATGAAAATATTAACAAAATAAATTCTCTTAGAATGGTAAGCATAGAAGAATAAAATTAACAAATATAGCATCTAATTCTAGATTTCAAGATCTTTTTGTTCCGAATAAAGTTGTGAAAATTGACAAAAATATTAAGTTTATCCTAAATTAATTCCTGATTGCAATGGACTTATATAAAATCGCTTAATTTTGATGCAGCTATACAAATTCTTCATATATATATATATATATATATATATATATATATATATATATATATATGTATATATATCTCAAAATATATATAAATTCAATATGTAAATTCAATGGCTACTTTGACTAAAATTGTAAGTATAATGTGTGTATCCTAACAAATTTTTTTTGTAAGTAAAAACAAAATTTTTTGTAATGCATTTTTTTATAATACATATATATATATATATATATATATATATATATATATATATATATATATATTGATATGACCTAAAAATTTCAGTCAAACACGAATCTTGGCGTAGAAAGCAATCGATGCGTGAATCAAGACTAGCAGAGATCAGCGTTTATTATCAATCGACTCTTAAACATGGAGTGTTTATAGTCAAATCGAGCATCGACGAGAATCTAACAAGCCCAAGATATCATACTTCTGACATCATTTGAGCATTCAAATACACAAAATACATCATATGATCAAGGGGATCATTTTGAGCCGTCAGATGAAGTGGAGTGGTACGGGTTTTGCATGTATTTATAGAGACGCCACTCCTTCAATCTATAAATAGCCCATCATTCCTCATATGAGGAAGGCCAAGAGAGAGGAGAGCTCTAAAGATCCTCCAAGCACCGTCGTCACTCGGGTCATCAACCACCGACGCCGCCGTTGATCCTTGCCATCGTTAATCTCTATCAGTCTCCATCATGATGACTTCTAGTGATTGTTCCCATATTTACGTAATTGTTCCCGCTTCCCGGTGATTTCCGCAGTTCACCATCATCACTACTTTATATTACAACCTTATCGTTGTCACATAGCTGTTGTTCCTTTCTCATATACAATTCTGTAATTCTGTTATCGGGAAGATCCTCTGAAATAGATACATAGTGGAAGCTTTTCTTGGGCTGGCTCGTGGTTTTCCCTCTTTTTGAGGTTTTCCACGTAAAAATTCTGGAGTTTCATTGTTCACACTTCTTATACCTGTGTGTGTGCTAGATTTCTATGAAGCTAAAGGCAAAACTTTTACTCTACATCGGTTTTCTAGCGCATAGCAGTTTGGCCGTCATGGGAAGTTGATTCCCATTATTTCATCTTGTATGGCGACCAAGTTTTCCAACAAGATCAAAACCACCATCGAGGTGGAGCATTTCAAGCTTTTAAGGGCAAGTGAAAGAAAGATTCATTAAACTTAGTTCCTTCAGATTCTATTGGAAACTGGAGGGCAACTCTTAATCTCAGAAGATCACCCATGTTAAGCATCTAATCGATTACCATCCCAAGAAATAAGTCAAAGTTTGAGGATATTTCAACATTGAGAAGAGATATAGCTTTGCAAATTATGTTTTCCACTCATACTCATGGAAAAATGAAACCAGGGTTAAGGAGCAACTTTGGCTACAAAAGCTAACGGATGTTTTAATTTGACCTCTTTCATCATAAAGTTAACGTCATCGGTAACACCACGACAACCTCGGATAGGTCAAAATCTCTGGATTCAATTCGACCTCTTCCACAGTTAACGTCATGCAACACTCGACAAACAACCTCGGATAGGTCAAAAATCCTTAGCGGATTCAATTCAACCTCTTCCATACAGGTTAACATCATCGAGTCACACTATGACAAACAACCTAGGATAGGTCAAAAGATCCTTGGTGGACTTCCCACGACCTCTTCCATACAGGTTAATGTCATCAGGTAGCACCCTGACAAACAACCTCAGATAGGTCAAAAATCTTCAGCAGATTCAATTCGACCTCTTCCATACAGGTTAACGTCACCGGGTAACACTCTGACAAACAACCTCGGATGGGTCAAAATCCTCAGCGGATTCAATTCAACCTCTTCCATACAGGTTAACGTCATCGGGTAACACTCTGACAAACAACCTCGGATGGGTCAAAAATCCTCAGCGGATTCAATTCACATCTTCCATACAGTTAACGCGTCGGGTAACACTTTGACAAACAACCTGGATGGGTCAAAATCCTCGGCGATTCAATTCAACCTCTTCCATAGGTTAACATCATTGAGCAAAGACTCGACAAACAACCTGAGGATAGGCCAAAAGGTCTTTGGTGGACTTCCATGGCCTCTTCCACGGGTTAACATCATCAGTAATACTTTGACAAACAATCTCGGATGGGTCAAAAATCCTCAGCGGATTCAATTCAACCTCTTCCATATAGGTTAACGTCATTGAGCAAAGACTCTAACAAACAACCTCGGATGAGTCAAAGTCCTCAGCGGATTCAATTCAACCTCTTCCATACAGGTTAACGTCATTGAGAAAAGACTCTGACAAACAACCTAGGATAGGCCAAAAGGTCCTTGGTGGACTTCCCACGGCCTCTTCCACACAGGTTAACGTCATCAAGTAATACTTTAACAAACAACCCCGAATGGGTCAAAAATCCTCAGCGGATTCAATTCAACCTCTTCCATACAAGTTAACGTCATCGGGTAACACTCTGACAAACAACCTCGGATGGGTCAAAATCTTCAGCGGATTCAATTCAACCTCTTCCACACAGGTTAACGTCATCAGGGAACACTCTAACAAACATCCTCGGATAGGTCAAAAGTCCTCATCATCGCCGATCATCCCCGACTACGGCGTCGGTTGCCACCATCACGACTACGTTGCCCGGTTGCTGCCGACCCGTCGGCGCCAACCACGTCGAGGTCGCCGACTATCGCCGGCAATACCGATCATCCGCTACTCGGCGCCGGTCACCATCGTCCCATCGCCGGTTGCTCGCGACCACCCTCAGGCCAACCAGCATGGCGGTCCGCCGTCGGTCTTCATCGACCATCGTCGACATTCTTCGCCGATCACCACCATTATCACCGGTCATCCCCACTACGATGCGGTAGCCACGTCATTTACCATCTCCGATTCATTGCGACCACCCGTCGGCTGCCAACCCATCACGCATACTGTGCGATCGGCACCACCATCGCAGGCAATTTTTCGGTCATCCCGCAACTTGATGCTCGCCACCATTGACTGTGCGGTTCGCTGCCGACCACCCCGTCGACCAAACCATCATCGCTAGGTCCTTTTCTGATTCATCATCGATCAGCCCGGCCCGACTACCATTGGTCACCGACCATCGGGCAATCTTGCCGGTCATCCCGACTATCGATGTCGTTGCATCGCCGACTACCATGCGGTTGTCACTCTCGACCACCCGTTGGCCGCCAACATATCCGCCACCACTTCGTCCGGTCCCTCCAACCTTCGTCGGTCATCACCATCATCGCCCGGTCATTCTCATCTCACTCCATTATGCCGTCGACTACGTGCGATTCTTTCTTCGACCACCCCGTCGGCCTCCAACCGTCACCGCCAGTGAATACCATTGCGGTCGCCATCGACCATCTCGGCAATCTCGTCGGTCATCACCATCGTCGCTGATTCTCCTTGCCAACCACCATCGCGGTCACCGCCAACATACTCGCCGGCCACCATCGTCAACCATCTCGATTATTGGTGATCACCTCACGGACGGTCGGCGAGGCGGTTGACACCTCTTCGAGGCGGAACAACAATGTAACGCGTGCCTTGATCGCCTCCAAACTTGGATGGTCCAACGAGGTCGGTTGATGCCTCTTTCGAGGAAGCTAAGTAAGTATCGTGGGCTTGATCGCCTCCAGGACGGTCCGGCGAGGGTTGATGCCTCTTTCGAGGAAAATCGAACAACGATGTAAGTACGGGCTTTGATGCCTCAAACTGGGCGGTCCGAGGCGGTTGATGCCTCTTTGAGGAAAACAACGATGTAAGTAGCGGGCCTTGATCGCCTCCAAACGGACGGTCCGAGGCCGGTTGATGCCTCTTCGAGGAAAAGCGGAACAATGATGTAAGTCGTGGGCCTTGATCCTCAAACCACGGCGGTCGATGAGGCGGTTGATGCCTCTTTCGAGGAAAAACCAGAACAATGATGTAAGTATCGCGGGCCTTGATCTCCTCCAAACCCGGATGGTCCGACGAGGCCGGTTGATGCCTCTTTCAAGGGAAAACTGGAACAACAACATAAATCTGGCCTTGATCTCTCAAACCTGACGGCGGGCGGTTACGCCTCTTCGAGGGAAAAGCCGAAGTCGTGGAGTGATCGCCTCAAACTGATGGTCCAGATGAGGCAGTTCTTCGAGGGAAAACTAGAACAATATATGCGGGCCGATCCTTTAAAACCGACGGTCGACGGTTGACACCTCTTTGAGGGGAACAACAGTAAATCGTGGGCTTGATCACCTTGAATGACCTTCTCTTAGAAGAAGAGAAGGTGCCTTTCCCCTTGCCCAGTGGTTTTATAGACCCCTTTAGGGCAAAAGGGTAAAAATCCAAAAGCGCCAAAATAAAATTGCCCAAAACCGTTCAAAACCTCAAAGCGGCCAAATGTGAAAAGGACCAAAATGGATGTTTTGCCTGAGCATCGGGGTACGAGCCATGCGCCCGTGAGCGGATCCCTTCGACCATCCACGCCGTCGCGTCCGTAGCGTCCGACTCCCCGTTCGACCCGGGCTGACTCCCGCGATCGCGAACACGCACCGCAGGCCGTTCGGCCATTGCGCCTCACGCGTGACCCGGCAGGCCCGTCAGCCCAGCCGACCACGCGACCCGCGTTCATTCGGCGTTCTGTCGCGACCAGCCGGTTGTTTCAACCCGTTCATTTGTCACAAAATTCGGCTCGTCAGCCTTTCCGGCCCAGACGACCCATAAAGGCCAGACACCTTTCTTGACCCATGAAATTGCCAACCCACTAGCAATTTCTTGCGACCCGTTATCGTAATCCGAAACCTTACGCGTAAATGTCGCATGGGTCCATAGAAATCTTGCGTATCCGCGCATACATCATCCTGCCATGGTCATAATTTTATGCTCCCGTGAAGATATGTTCTCTCAAAATATATGGTTAACGGGCCCGCAAATTTCATTGAAGAATCTGCTATTTTCTAATATTCAGCATATATATATTTTTGGATGATTGAGATAATATCATCCAAAAATAGCGGGGCACCTGATATGACCCTGAAAATTTCACTAGTCGAAGCACGAATCTTGACGTAGAAAGATCGATTGAATCAAGACTAAGATCAAGCATTTATTATCAATCAACTCTTAAACATAGAGTGTTTATAGTCAAATCGGCGTCTTGATGACGAATCTAACAAGATATCATAATTCTGACATCATTTGAGCATTCAAATACACAAAATACATCATATGATCAAATGGATCATTTTGAGCCGTCCGATGAAGTGGAGTGGTACGGGTTTTGCATGTATTTACAGAGATGCCACTCCTCCAATCTAGAAATAGCCTCTCATTCCTCATATGAGGGAAGGCCAAGCAAGAGAGAGAAGAGAGCTCTAAAGATCTTCCAACTGTCGCGCCACTCGGCCGGTCATCAACCACCACGGCGTAGGCCGTCGGCCATTGATTGATCCTTGCCATCGTCAATCTCTATCGGTCTCCATCATGATGACTTCTACCAGTGATTGTTCCCTGCATTTCTTCCAGTAATTATTCACCACACTTCCACCGGTGATTGCTCCGCACAGTTCACCATCATCTGTAGCAGCTATTTTCGCGTGTCGTTGTCACGCTAGTTGTTGTTCCTTTCTCATATATAATTACTAATCCGGTATGAAGATCTTGTACTCATGATACATAGTGGAAGCTTTTCTTGGGCTAGAGGTGGTTTTCCTCTTTTGAGATTTTCCGTAAAAATGAGTTTTATTGTTCACACTTTTATACTTTTGTGTGTTGGATTTTATGAAGCTAAAACTTTTACTCTATGGTTTTCAGCATACAACATATATATATATATATATATATATATATATATATATATATATATAGAGAGAGAGAGAGAGAGAGATCTCAAGCGTGATGATAATAATTATCGATGATGAAGTGCAAGCCTTCCGCGATGGAGAATAAGATCAACGTTGCCATCTTTGGTATACTCATAGATGGTACCCTCATCGGTCCTCTACGTAGCCATGGCTTAGGTGTGTGGGTGTACAGTGTTAGGCCATATTGTATATTATACATAAAATAACTTTTTAATATATATATACTATTATCAAAAATTAGCTTGTGTTTCTTCTAATCTTAGTCTTTAATTTTATATTCAAATTGATTTGATGATTTCAATCCTAGTGATATAATATATAACAGCCAAATTCTAAAAATAAATTAATAAACTTAATTATAAATAATTAATGAGTTTACATAAATTATTTTAAAATTCATTGTGATTTCCAATTATATAAATAATTAATGATCCTTATATTACTCTACACGTTTATGTTATCTTCAATTAATTTTATTATATAAACGTTTTTAATTCTGATATTTTCTACTAGAGTGGAGCTGAGAAACAACTTTAGAGAAGAAGGCTTTTAAAACAACATTATTTTCTCCTGTGTATGTAAATTTCCCAAAGAGTGGGAGAGAGGAAACGTTAGAGGAAGGCGTCGGGACTGCGTAATTTTGAAAAGCTTTATGATCGAGGTTAGTATGAATTTTAGGATATATGATTTCCATTTTAGTTTTTTAACATACATATTGAACTTTTTTCTCTTTTTTTCAGGAATATTTTCTACCTAATTTATATTTTACATCAAACAGATATACATTTTACTTTTGTTTTTATATTTTCTCAGTTTACAAATAAAAGATCTAATTTAAAACTACTTCTTTTATTGTTTCTATCGAATTAATCTTAATCTGAGTCACATAGTTCATAATTCTAATTTAGTAGTCCAGTTCTGAAAATGTCTCTACATAGTTTGTTTTATAGAATTTCAACAATAATGAGCTTTATAATAGAACATAACAACATTAAATAAATTATAACCCAACTTTATATATTTGTTATTGTTTATAATGTTTAAATTTAAATTTATCTTTTAATTTTTTTATTTATGAATTCAGCAAATATTATCACTAAATTATCAGTGCATCAACGTTACTTGAGCATAAAAGTTTTAGTTACTAAAAAAGAGAACATAAAAATTTTTAAATCAGAACAAGGAAAGGTCTAAAAGGTTACTTTGATGGATGTGCATGTAATTAATTATCGTAATTAAATATTTTTAGTTCTTATTATATTATTATATACAATTTTGTTAGTAATGATTTATATTTTATTCTTTGTAATTAGTACTTTTAAAAATAATTAACTTTATTTCAATGATTTCTCTTGTCTTGTGAATAGAGTTTAAAGATATATACAATAATGTTCAATGATATTATCAATAAGTTTGACATTTTAAATATTGGCAAGATATATATGATATCAAATGAACAAATTAAAAATATAAATAAAAATTTTATAATGTGAATGATAAATTTAAGATTATATTAAATAATCTCACGAAATATGTGAAGAAGTTGATGATAATAATTTCTCATCATCTACTAAATTATCGATAACATATATCAAGTCAAATCCAAATTCACCTTTAGGTACATATTTTCTTAGTTTTATTCTATTATCTTTCTTATTATTTGAAATTCTTAATATTAATAATATTTATTTATATTTGAAACATGTATTCTTCTATTTGTTATGAAAGTTAATGATGTTAGAATGATATATATAGAGGGATAAAAAAATATCAAGAGAGACCACAAGTTTTGGATTAAGATATGACATTTATATTACAAACTTAAGAAATAAAAATCATTTTGTAATATTTTTTTTTTGCTTCAGGTCTGAGTTATTTACATTCACGCTGTGGTAAGCATTAGCTACAGTACAATGCCAACAATTAAAAGAAATAAAAGATGAGTTTCTAGAAATATTAGCAAAATCAATTGTTGGGAAATATTATAATGGCATAATATTCTTAAATATATTTTAATATTTTGTAATGAAGAATTTTAATGGTTACAACAATTTATACATGTATTGCTCATTAATTTTTAATTTTTTTTACAATTATTATATATTTAAAATTATAGGTTTCACATTATCAACAACATGATCAAAAAGTTTAGAAATTAATCCAGATTTGATAGAATCAAAAGAAATAAAGGATTGGTGTGTAATTTTTTTAAAAAAATATGATTGATTAGTTTATTATAATTATTACTTCTACTTAACTTGGAATTTAAATTACAAGTTTAATGAAAATCAATACTCCTTGGGTCAATCAACTAATGAAAGATATGCACTTACTGATCTTTTCAAGATCAATACATCTGTGCATTTATCAGGAGAGGTATGTATATATATTGAGGTATTTTTATAATAATAATTATTACTATTTTATTATTATTTTACTAGGTCAAGTACTATAATACATGGGTGTCTATAAAAGGAATAAAAGAAGAAGGAAACCTTTGGTATAATGCATTTAATACATGTAAATCAAAGGTAATTATAAAAGAAGATTCAGTGAATGTACTAAGTGCTCAAATAACAATGTAGAATATAATTTGAGGTAAATAATTTATATTTAATATTTATTATGCTTCTTATATTAATTTTTTTTGGAACCCCATATAGTGGAATTTTATTGCCACAAAAAAGGGGTTACAAGGTCCTTAAAAGGGGTAAACTCGAAGTTATCAAAGAGCTACAATCATCCTAGAGTAAATCCCACGACTAAGTACAATCCACACATATCAAAGAAAGAAAATAACCAAAGAAAGAAAAGATACACATGAGCAAATAGCAAAGCTAGCCAACAATAGCAATTGAGGGAAGAAGTATATACCTCAGAAAGAAACTTGCGGAGAAGAACGTGTCAGCAAACATCTAGAAAAAAGTTAGGACCATTAAAGTGATATGAGCTAAATCGAAGGTAGAAATAGAAACACTGAGAGATAAATAAAGAGTTGTGGAAAAAGCTCCGGCACGATCACACCAACTTGGGGCAGCCGCAACCATGTGCATCAAATCAAAGGGAAGGGATACAACGCTTACCGACAAGGAATGGGTGAAATCAACCATCCATCATAGCCTACAAACCTGGGGAACCAACCCATCCATTGGAAGAGAGTTGTGTGGACCGAAAGAGCAGTACACCAAAGTATAGCAAAGCCAATCACATACACATGGGAGAGAAAGCCACACAGATACAAAAGATATAGGAAAAACAACACTCCTTTAACAACAGGAGAGCCCAAATAGTGCCAACAAAATTCAGATGCTAGCCCATAACAACCCAACCAGGGGTCATTCCACAGAGTATAAATCAAATAGGTTCAACAGGATAAATGAGAGCATCCAAGTCCAGGCAGCTTGCATGATTGTAGCCAGCTATAAACGCTTCTTATATTGATTTTTTTCATATAGATATCTTATTAAATTAGATGTTGAAGATACAACCTTAAATTCTACATTTACACTATTTGATGATTAGAGGTGAAGTTATTATTAGTATGCCAATTATAAAGCTAAAAAATAAAGGTAATCAATTAACATATTTTTTGAATTTCTAAATAATATATTATATTTTATAATTTATTTATTTTATTTTTTTCCTCACAGAATCGGATCTTGAGGAGTATAAAAAATTATCACAAACTTTATTTGTTCCACAAAGACTTTCTCAATTAAGGGACAAGATAAAATGTATGTGAATAGATCTCGCATTACATTTTCTTCAATCAATAAATGACTTTGATAGAAAATAAAAATAAAAAAAAATAAAAAATAAAAAAATTGGAGAAAGATTAATAATTATTTATTGAAATAGTATATTTATTCTACAAGACAATTTCATCAAGCCATAATACTTGATTTTTATTATCATTTTCTTATTTAGATAATTTTTTGCATTACTAAATTTTTTAATTATCCATTTAATCTTTTATTTATGTCTTTACATTATGATTAGTTGTGACATGTGCCATAATTAAATAACATTTCTATCAATTATAAAGTTTATCATTTATACATTTTTATTATTTATTAATTCTTCATTTATTTTGATAAACAATCTATGTCTTTAACACAAAACTATTAAATAAATGAATGTTGTTCATGTTCAACTATATAATAATTTAAAATATATTAACCTTGATTATATTTTAAATTAACATTCAAATTGATCATTTAAGAAATTTATTATATTTATTTAGTAATATATGTTTACTTATTAACTCTCATTTTATCTAATTAATTTGTATTCACTAGAAAATAATAAATATTTATGGTTAAATATGATAATATATTTAAATTAAATTTTCTTAATTTATTTCTTATGACTACCTACAATTTATCAAAAATCTTTATAAAAAGTTATCTATTCATCTTGTAAATTTTTAAAAATCATATTTATAAAAATTTATCTATTCATCTTTAACAAAAATAATTAAATAAATATATGTTGTGTTAGAACTATAAGGTAATACATTAGAAATTAAGAAATAAATTTAACACAACTATGCAAATAAAAATAAAACTAATGAGATCGAAATAGCCTAGGAGGGAGGCATGCACGATTGGGTTGGAGGAAGGCTTTCGAGGTGGCACAAGGTGGCTTCCCAGATCCAATGGATTTGAGTAGTGAGGAAGTGAGTTAACTCACCTCCCTTTGGTCCATGATAGGCCTAGCCCACTTAGGTTGGGCTAGGTGAGTGAGTCGGACCCCATTTTGGGTGTGTGAGGGTTGCCAAGTGATGAGTGGACTTTGCTAATTTTGCAAAATTCCATGTGTGGGGAGAAAATCTAAGGAAGATTTGCCTTGGGTTTGAGTCCATTTGGGTTTGAGCTAGCTTTGGGATCCAAGATGGGTTTGGGTGGGTTGAATCATTCCAAGTGATCATGGCTTGGTTCCAAGAGAATTGGCTCAATTTTGCTCTTATGGGTCAAATTAGGTTAAGTTGGGTTAGATTGACCAATTAGTCAAATTGGGTCAAACCAAGGCTTAGGTTAGGTTAAATGATGATTTGAAGTGTTTTGGTTCAATTGGTTTCAATCAATTTGGCTTAGGTTTGATTTTTGGCTCATTTGGATTCACATAGGTCAAATGGGTCAAGTTGACCAATTTGACCAAATTCAAATGGTTGGATTAGATGTAGATTCATGTTCAATTGGTTTAATTGAAGATGATTGTATTTTGTTTAGAGTTGATTTAGATTTAATTTAGTTGTAGACCAATTTGACCATTTAGGTCAATTTGGGCTAAGTTTAATTGGTCTAATTAACTGAGCTCAATTATGATTTTGATTAAGTTCAATAATCAACTTGGAATAAACTTGAGCCATTGGTTGCAATCAATTTGGGTTGGATCATGATTTGACCTATTTTGGTCTTTTAGGTCAATTTTGGTCAACTTGAGTCAAAGGATCAATTGGGTTTGGTTTGGCTCAATTGATGGTCAAGTCATGTTCAATCATTGATCATGGGTTGGTGTTAAGCCATGGTTTCAATTGCTTTAGTGTATGATAGGTTTTTTGGCTAATTTGGTTCATATGGGTTAAGGGGGTTGACTTGGTCAAATGACAAAGTTGACTTGGTTTGACCCAATTGTGATAATTGATGATCCTAGGGTGGTCAACAATCATGGTGAAAGGTTTTGATGAGCTTGGTTCAATCCAATTTGGGTTAATTGGAACTTGGCTCAAATGGTTCTTTAGGTCACTTTGGATCAAGTGAACCTAAATGGGGTCTTGATTTTGGTTTGATTGAGGACTAGTTGAATTTATATATGAGTTTAGGATTAAAATATAAATTTGTAATCAATTTAGATTCTAACAGTTTTGGTTCATTTAAAATTTCAAGTCAAAAGGGCTAAGTTGATTTTGACTTGGGTTGATCTTAGTTTGGTTTGATAATTGCATGTTTCATTTATATTTTGATAGGTGGTTGGAGGAATGATTGACTCAAGAAAAATCCATTGGACTTGATTTGGATGGGATTTAGTTAAGTCTAAAGAATTGGCTGAAAGGGTCTTTGATTAGGTTTTGATTTGATTTTGGATTTAGTTTTGGTCATTTAAATGTAAGTTTCATTTATATTTGGGAAGATATTTAAAAGAAATAATTGATTTATAAGAAAATCAAATGAGTTTGGAGTGATTTGAAAGCAAATTTAGCCAAGCTCATGAAGGTAGGTCCAAAGGGCTTATAAGAGAATTTGATTTAGTTTGATTGAATTTTGATCATTCAGTGTAGATTTCATTTATATTTGAAGATGATTGAATATATGATTCGCTCAAGAAGAAATCAATTGAATTTGGATTGAATTGGGTGGAGATTTGGCTAAGTTTGTAGAATCAGATTACATGGCTTAAGAGGGGTTTAGAGCTTGGATTTGATTGTAATTAACCCATGTAATAATTATTAACTAACAAAAAAAACAATGTAGTAAGAAACATAATCAATTGTATCCAACATTGAGAACTATAATCTGAATCAAAATATTAGATTGTAATTAAGAAAATTAATTCAATGTTGTCATGAAGAAAAACTATAAAATCAAAATGCACTTATATATAAAATAAGATAATAAAACCCTCTAAAATTCATCTATAACTTAAACTAAAAACCAAAATTAATAAAATAGGGCCTACTTAGGCCCATTTTATTATTATTATTATTATTATTATTATTATTATTATTATTATTATTATTATTATTGTAAGCCCACACACACAAACCCTTATATTTTCTTGTGTGTGTGTAAGCCACATCCAACCTTTCCAACAATCTTCCACTTCAGTCTCATACATTATTAATATCTTAAGAGCTTTATATTTGCTATCTTCACAAAAAAATATCTTTAGACAATATGGGTCATTAACAAACTTGATATATAATCAAAGTCACATTTGTTATAATTTTTTTATAACAAGACTCATCAATGATCACTAAATCAATATGATTAACAACATAGATCAAGAATGGATGTGTAGCATGAAAATTTTATGTGATCATATACATACATATTTCCAACTGGTCATATTTAATAACTTAAAAAAAGTTATAAATATAGTTACATAAGTTTATTTTAGAGTTTTGAATAATAATGTAATAATAATACTTTAGTGTGATAAAAAAAACTTGTTTACAATTATTAAATATCACAAAATAACTCATACTATTCTAGCATATTATCAAAGTAAATAACTCTGAGTCACATATTTATGAAATAATTTAGGTGGTAAATCTTTTGTAAGTGAATCTACAATCAAAAGATTTGTGGTCCATAGATACTTGAGAACTCAGAACCTTTTTTTTACAATAAAAATTTTTATGTTAATATGATTTGATTTTGACGAACTTCTCTAATTCTTTGAATACAACTTAGCGGCTCTGTTATCATAATTTATTTTTAATGATCTCTCTATTACATCAAATATATTTATCCCGATAATAAAATTTCACAGTCATATTCCTTAATTTGATGTCTCATAACAAGCTATAAATTATGCTTTCATAGTGAAAAAAATGATTGATTATTTAACACTCTTCTAAGATATAGCTCCCTAGCTAATATGAAAATAATGTATAAAGTGGATCTTCTACTGAGGCAATCAGCAAAATCAAAATTAGAGTAATCTCTAAATGATCCGATCTCGATATGTGAGCATAAAATATATTAATCTGTTTAGATCTTGCATTTTATTATTTTTCAATGATTCATTTTGGGTTACTTAAATATCTATCAATCATTCTAATAATATATGTAATATCGGAAGTATACAAACTTGAACATAGATAAGACTCTATACATGCATAAAGGGATCTTTTCTATCTCTTTCTTTTTAATTCATTTCTTAGACAATGAAGTAAACCAAACTTATCACCTTCAGCGATGTGTGTATCTTCTTTTGCACAATCTTTCATTCCAAATCTACTAAGCTCTTTATCGATATATGTTGTTTGTGATAAACTAAGTATACCAAAAGAATGATCTTGATGAATTTGTATACCCAATATAAAATATGCATTCCCAAGATCTTTCATTTTAAATTTATTTAAAAGAAATCTCTTATTTTCATGTAAAAGGTCCATATTGCTACTTGCCATTAGAATATTATCAACATATAGCATTAGAATATTGAATTTACTCTCACTAATCTAGTGATACATACATTGATTAACAGTATGTGGTGTTTATTTTTATTTCTCAAACTCTTTGGGGGAATTTGAAAAATAAAAATTTTGTATGTTGTTGGACGCCATGTAGAACCGCAGATGTTCTTATTAGAGTGATCGGGTACGACATTGAGGAATGATGTACTATCTCAAGAGACAGAAGTCACTATCCTACAATAGACCTAATCACCTATTAAGGACTCCTAAGGACAACAGGTCTTCGAATGTACTAGAGATTCTTCTCCTACTTTACATGAAAAAGTAAAGCAGGGTTTATTCTAAACCAGTTCGTTAAGTTCCCTATGGAGGCAAGCTCCCATTGTTAATTACATCATAAAGAATGAGATTCCTTAAAAATACTCTGATTAAGGTAAATGATCATTGTCTCCAAAGATTTCAAAGATAGACTATCAACAAATTGGTTATTTTTGGAAGATCAAGGGATTGATCAAAAGGATGGAGTTATTATGAAACCAAATGGAGATGAGTAGAGGATGCTCACGATGCTAGGAAACCTAGCGAGTATCCTAAACTATCCTATGGTTGGGCTTCATATTTTTAAAATTTGAAGAGATTTAATTGTTTGAGTTGAATTTTTATTAGAAATCTAGGGCTTACAATCCCATAACACAAGATCATGGAAATGCCTAAGAGGTTAGGATTTATGCTTATAGCCCACAAAAGAAAACATCAACCTCAGAACCTAAATCTAGGAAGATTTGGCAAGAGCCAAAGCATGACCTAAATCTAAGGCGAAAATGTGTATATTGTTTACCTCCACAAGAGAGGATAAATCACCCGACTGTTGGCCTAACAACTATCGGGGAGTGGCTATGAACTAACTCCTCCTATGATTTTAAATACAGGTAGACAAATCTTATGCTTTGCAAGATAGCTAGGCTATTTTTTATTTAGAAAGAGATTAAGTCCTTAAACATACTCCCTAAGAGACTAGATCATGAAGGGCATGAATAAATGACTTAATCTAATGCTAATTTTGTTAAGTTTTATTATAATTTTTGGAAAATTTATTTGACACTGACTATGGGATTTCATATGCCTAATGCATAAGAAGTTTTATTATAGGTTAAAATCAGTAAGAAGGAGGTGTGTTTTCACCATGGGTCTCAAAGGTCAAGCCATTTTCTCATGCAAAGGTGGAAGCCCTCCATTAGCAAGAGTGAAGCAATATATTTTTATGCATGATGTGAGACATACAACATCAAGCTAAGGGGTTGCTAATTCTTTTATTATCTTGATTTATGTCCTAAGCTTTTAGGTGAGGTTATGAGTTATTAATTTTAATTTTGAGTTGATTAATTGGATAGAAAATTTATTTTTTTCTAAGAGTCTAATCGCATCCAGGTCATTCATCAATCAATGAAGAAACTAAGAAAATCATGTCATCTTAATGCACAAGCTAAACAAACACCAAATAATTTTATAAAACTAGTGCAAAAGAATAAGAGGCTGATGTGGTTGGGCTCCACTGCACAAACTCGAAAAGAAAAGTGGGTAGCCGAGCTCTACCCTTATACAACCTAGATTACAAAAGAATAATTACAATTTAGAAAGAATTCATGTTATGGGGGTCTTCATTCTTCATTTCTTTCTTTCTTTCTTTCTTTCTTTCTTCTTTCTTCATTTGGACTTGGGATATAGTTTTCTCCAAGGTTTCACATGGTACATAAGAGTCTTATGACCAATGTTCACCTTCATCCCCCATAACATTCATTCTTAATCTTAAATACAAAAATTACATTAAAATGGGAAAGATAAATCTAACTAAACTTGCAAAATAGAGATTAGCTAAACATACCACACAACCCAAGAAGTTATAGGAATAATTTTGGACTTAGTACTCCACACATGGGTAATCAAGTCCACCTATCCTAATTTGGATCATACTTAGGGATATAAGCAACCTGCACAAAATTATTTATATATATTTTATTATAGTGCCCCTTAAGCACCATCCCCTGTAGATGACATGATTAGACTAAGATCATCCTACCCTCCATTCTACGCACATGCATCATAATATCCAATCTAAAAATATTACATCACAAAATAAAATCAGGCATCAGTATACATAACTAGATAGAGCCAGAAATAGTGACTTAACTTTAATTGTGTGTGATTTAAGGCTCATGTGGCATGTCTTAGCTAGGCTTTAAGGTTGGAATTTTCTAAGTGTGGAGGATTCAACTTAGATGATGGTTTCTTTTTAAGTGATTTAGTTGATTTGTTAATTTTATTTGATGATTTGATTTGATTTGAATGAACCTATACTTATTTACTAAAAATTATAAAGAGAAGAAAAGAGAAGAGAACTTCTCTTTCATCTCCACCTTAAGTAACTTCTAAGGTAGATTCATTAATGATTTTTTAGTGAATATTTTATTATATGTTTTAATTAACCCTAAGTTTAGATTTTCTCTAAATAAATCTATTCAATAGGAAAGGCATCTTAGGAATAATCAAGGTGAATTACTATCACATAACACACAATAATTTATTTATTTCTAACATGTATACCACACATATGAAAATCCCTTAAGCATAGCTATACAAGCAATGCAAATCTCAGCACACCTTAATGATGAATCCAAAGAGATGTTGCTTAAGAAAATTTGGATATTTCCATGAATGTATGTTTTTATTATTTAGAAAAGAGTGACTTTTTTATCCATTAATCAAATGCACCTTTACATGTATAAAAGAAATAAGTGAGTATGGTTTATTATTTACACATGGGGTGCAAGGTACAAGACCTACTTGGGGATACTTAAAGTCTGCAACCGGGATGTCGATACTAATATATCACTTTTCTTAAATACATGTGCATGTAAAAAAATAAACATATGGATGAAGAATCATGTAAAAGATTTTGTGTTTGTTTGATTTGCGTGAATTACATGTGTAAATGTGGGGATTTTTCTTAAGTCATAACATAAAAATGCATAAGAATAGATTTAGGCAAGTGTTATGTTCTTTTCAAATTAACTATACACTTTACAAATCCTATTCAAATCCATGCTAAAAAAGGAGAAGAAAATCATATAAAGAACAAATCTTATACTATAATCACATGCAAGCTTATATGTACTTATAAGTAGCATATCTTTATTTATAATCTTTGATTTATAGGTTTTGAAAATAATTTTTGGTTTAATAATGATAATAGCCACTCATATTCTTACTTGAGCCATAACATGCAATTTGACATAAAGGAAATATTTCATTTATTTGATTTTTCAAAAGATATGAATGCATGATTTTATATGGCACACAATATTTATCATGCTTAGAAAGAAATAAAGTGATGTAAGAATATGACTTCATTCACCCTAATTAATTCCTAAGGACAATCCTATAAGATAAGATTATTCAAAGTAAATCAAAATTCTTTAAAGATATTTTTATTTTTAGATTTGATTTGAGTTAGAAAATGTGAAAAGAGTTTGCTGGTCTTAACCTATTTCCCCCATGTATGAATTGGTTTAGTTTAATTTTTAGAACAATTAGATTGATTTTATATTTTGTTTAGGTTAAGGTGTGAATTAAATCCATTAATTACCCCTACCTACACCACTTTAACATAATTAACCAAACAATTATAAGCCAACATATGATATGCAACCACATGGAATTTAAATGCAATGCCTAAGAAATGAAGGGGCATAATGTAATTGGCTCATAATTATTGATTAATTAAACTAAAGGGTTTAATTAAGTACTTTCATAACCATCCCACGCATGTAGATTGGATATAATTTCCTTTGAAGCCTCTTATGTTATTGAACACCTAAGAATCTACCCAAGAATTAAGATGCTTAAATTCTATAATGATTTGATTTGAATTTTGATTAATTGAATTTATTAATGAAGTGATTAAGAATTACAACTTGATTAAATGTTTTCCAAATGGAGTGAACTTAGGGAGAAGAGATTGAAAATGGAATCCTAATCTCATTCCCAAGTCTATTAACTATTTTAACGTGATTATAAAACTTAATTAATGGATTCATCATTTTCAATAGGTTAATTAATCATTTAATTGATTAAGAGAGTGATCGGGGGTGAATCAAGCAATTCTCCTAATTAATCCAACAATAAATTTCAAGAAAATCATGGGAGGCAGAGGTCATCCCACTAATTAACTCTAGGAAGTTTGAAATTAATTACTGAAATAATTAAGGAGTAATTAATATAATTACATTCTCAATAAAACCTAAATTGAGTGAAATCTATTGTTCAAAATTAATTAAACTTAATTTTATATTATTTCCCTTTGAATTATCTTTAAAATCAACTTGAGTTTGTATTTCTTGGATTTTTTTATATTTAGTTATGAATTTATGAAATTTTTGTGATTAAAGGATAATAAGAATACCTTAATTAATTAACTAATCCCGTCGATGCCATGTAGACTGCTGACGTGGCGTGCTTTCCATGTGGTGTGATGGGATTAGTTATTTATGTTATCACATCACGCACCGCATCAGGCGTGCAACGTACATTCCTCTAGGCCATCTAATCAAAGATCAGATGGCTAGGATTAATCCTGTTGTTATTAAGGGTTTAAATTAGAGATCTAGCGAGATTTAATCATGGTCGTCCATCTAAAACACCGGATGGACTGCCCATGATTCATCCCTGCCTAAGTTGCGGGAGATGGAGGCCGTCCATTCTCCATGGCTTGATTCGAGCTCACCTAAACTCGGATTAGGCATAGATTCATCCCACACCATCAAGAGGTGTAGGGAAGAACATCCAACGGCTAGGATCTAATGGGATTACAATTCCCTTCACAAAAGACCAAGCAATTTTCAACTTAGGATCAGTTTTGAGTCATACTTCACCGGAGGCTATCACCGGTGTTTCCAACGGAGGGGGTAGCTTAGTCTAGTGGAGATGAAGCTCTGTTGAAAGTTCCAAGCCACAATTTGAAGTGGATGTATGGGTTGACCAAGCTCCCCGTTAATGGCTTGCAACTTTGATCAAAATCCCCCTTCATAAGGCTTGGATGCTTGAGAAACACTTTGGGTGAGCTCGACTTGCTTCCTTGATGGTGCTTGCAAAGTGGATTTGGATTTGGTGGAGAATTGAGCAAGTTTGAATTTCACCTCACCTCCCTTATTTTGACGTTGAAGGAAACTGAGAAGGAGAAATTCAATAGAACTTGGGAATGCTTAGAAAAACTTGGAGAAGATTGCTTAGAGTTCCTAAGGCTCTATCGAATTCAGAGTGTGTGCATTGAGTGGGAATGAGGGGGAGTATATTTCCCCCTACTTGGATCAGACTGTTGAGAGCCATCTTGCTATTTTCCTTCAATTGCTTGGATTTAATGGGTTATTTTTGCTGTTAGGGACTCCATGTGCTTTGATTTTGGCAGAGGAGTGGAGGAGGGGGAAGTGCACATGTGCTAGGTGAGTGTAGGAGGTGATCCAAGTGGAGAATTTCCATTGGAGGGGGTTGGTTTGGCTTTGGGTTGGGTCATGGCTGACCCAAAACCCATTGGTTCATGTTCAGCACCCTTTTTGGTGTCCATGTGGTCCACTAGAAGGATGCCAAGTGGCCATGAGAAGTAATTGGCCAAATTCCAAATGAATTTGGCCATAGGTTACCCCTTGACCCAAGAGTAAAATGGTCATTTGGCCTTGATTTTTATTTAGGAAGATTTGAGATGTATAAAAAATAGGTTGGGCCAAATTTCAAAGAATTTGGAGTTGATTTGATATGATTTGGCTTAAGTTGACCCATTTAGGTCAAAATGGGTCACCTTGGGTCAAGTTGTCCAATTGGTCAAATTGGGTCAAACCATGGGTTAGGTCAAGTTCAAATGATCATTTGTAACTTATGGATGTCATTGGTTTGTTTCAATTTGGTTTAGAATTGACTTTGGTTCATTTGAGTTCATTTAGGTTAAATGGGTCAAGTTGACCAATTTGACCCATTTGATCCAATTAGATTTGGTCATGGGTTGACTTAGGCTTATTTGAAATATTTTGCAAGTTTTGATTTCAATCAATTTTGGTCTGGTTTAGTATCAAGATGATTTGACCTTTTAAGTCAAGTTGGGTTCATTATCAATTGGGCTAGGTTGGATTTAGTTGGCCAGTTGAAGCTTTGGTCAAGTTCAACAATTGATTTAGAATGAATTTGACCCATTGGTAAATCAAATTTGGCTTAGATCAAGATTTGACCAATTTTGACTTTTAGGTCAACTTGGGTCAACTTAGGTCAAGTGGCCAATTAGGCTAGGTTTAGCTCAATTGATGGCATGGTCATGTTCAATCATTGATTATGAATTGGTTTAGATAAGTGGTTTCAATCAATTTAGTTTGTGGTGGATTTGGCTAGTTGAGGTTTCATTTAGGCTAAGTGTTGACTTGGTCAAAGGCTAAGTTTGACTTGGTTTGACCCAATTTGAGATGATTGTTGCTTATAATGTGAGGCTTAGATGGGCT
This sequence comes from Cymbidium sinense, assembly GCA_021442155.1. Lineage (NCBI taxonomy): Eukaryota > Viridiplantae > Streptophyta > Magnoliopsida > Asparagales > Orchidaceae > Cymbidium > Cymbidium sinense. The sequence goes on along the minus strand of CM038227.1, from coordinate 30,488,696 downwards.
TAGTTAAATCCAATTTGGGTTGAAGGTGCTTTAGGTCACTTTGGGTCAAGTTAGCCTAAGTGGGTCAATTGGCTTGATCAAGGCTTGATTCAAGTTTGGTTGAACTCACATATGGACTTATGATTGAAATATAAATCCAATTGCAATTGATTTGGAGTCAAATGGGTTTTGATTCATTTGACAATTTCAAGTTAAAAGGGTGAACAAGGGTTTGACTTGGGTTAGTTTGATTTTGATTTGATGATTGAAGTTTATGTTTATATTTAGTTTGTGATTGAAGGAATGATTGTTTGAAGAGGGAATCCAAAGGTTTGGATTGATTTGAGAATGATTTTGTTAAGTTCAAGAATTTGACTTGAAAGAGCATAAGTTAGATTTTGGTTAGATTTGGATTTGAGTTTTTTTGAATTTTGTTATTTGAATTTATATTTCATTTATATTTAAGAATATAAATGAGAATATAAATGGGTTATGAAAATATCTTTTGAGTTTGGAGTGATTTGGATTTGATTTGAGCTAAGTCCCCAAGATGAAATCAAAGGCTTAGGAAAGATTTTGGATTTAAAATTGATCATGGATTTCAATCATTTGGAATTGATTCATGATTTGGATTTTGAATTTGATTTCAATTTGAAAAAAAAAATCAATTGAGTTGGAATTAATTTGAGTTTGAAGTTGATTTGAATTTGAAGTTGGTTTGAATTTGAAGTTGATTTGAATTTGAAGTTGATTTGAATTTGAAGTTGATTTGAAAGAAGGAATTGAGTATTTGGTTCAAGCTCTGGTAGGAATATTTTTCTAATACCCTTAAGGCATAACATATTCCTATGTCTAACTCTTCTAAATCTCTAGGATTAGGTTAAGTGTTCACCTAATCACTAGAAGTATCTTAAGACTAAGGAACTCTTAATGTCTAGATGAGTCCTATGTCTAAGATGAAGAAGTTGAAAGCTCACTCCAAAAGTGAGGCCAACAGATTTTTTTTAAAATTAAAAAAGATGTAAATTTCTTATACCATTGACAGGATGCTTTCTTTAAATCGTAGATGGATTTTTTTTTTTAATTTGCATACGAGATATTTTAAATTAGAAGATTAAAAATTTTCTAGTTACACCATATATATAATTTTTAAAATGACATCATTGAAAAATGCAATTTTTACATTCATTTAATGTAATTCTAAATCATAATGAGCTAATAGTGACAAAATAATTCTAAAAGAATCTTTAAAAAAACTGAAGAAAAAATCTTTTTATAATCAATGCCATTTTTTTGAGTGAAACTTTTGATGACTAGACGTGTTTTATATCTTTTAACGTTGTCTTTTGAATATTGTTTAATTTTAAAAACCCATTTACAACCCATCAATTTTGTTGATTTAGATAATTTGATAAGATCCTAAACATCATTATCTTTCATTGATTTCATCTCATTCTCTATAGCTTCTATCCTTTTATAGGAGTTGAACTTTGTTGGACTTGACTAAAAGAGATTATATCATTTTCCAATCTAATGTTAAACTCATGTTCTTGGAGATACACAACATAATCATCTGAAATTGTTGATCTCCTCTCTATAGAGGATTTTCTTAATGACACTTCAGTTTGAGGTTGTTGTGACTCCTCAATATGAGTGGGAGTTAACTCAAATATATTTTGATTATCTATATTTACAACATGAATAATATCAAGTAAAATTTTCTAATTGTTTAATCATTTCCTATTGTAATTGTATTTAGAGTAGCATATCGTTCTTCAAATATAAAATTCTTAAGTTTATTGCTCCCATCATATTCAACAACCTCAATAAATTTAGCATTGTTTATCTTAAAAAGGATTTATTTAAAAATCATAAAACTTAAAATCATTCGACTTTTTTTAATATCCATCAAAATAATAGCTAACTTTCTTGAGTCTAATTTTCTCTCATTAAGCTTATATGACTTAGCTTGATCTAGACAAACCTAGATGTGAAGATGATTAATACCAAGCCTAATCCATAATTCATATGAGGTTTTAACTACTACTTTACTTGGAACTCTATTAAGGATGTAAACTATAATATTTTAGACTTCTTTCCAAAGTGATTCAGATAAAAAAGAATGATTTATCATATTTCTAACCATATCCAATATGGTCTGATTTCACCTCTTAGTTATACCATTTTGACCTAGAGTTCCTAGTATGGTATATTAAGGAATGATGAGACATTCTGCTAAATATTTAGCAAAAGGGTTTGAACATTGTTCATCTGATTCATTATATCTACCATAGTATTCACTATGGTAAGATTTGATAGTTTTTATTTTCCTACTAAGCTGATTTTCAAATGTAGCCTTAAAAACTTTAAATACATCCAATGATTGTTACTTCTCATATATCAAGTATAAATACATAAAATGAGAATAATAATCTATGGAAGTAATAAAATATTATTGACCATTCGAAGTTGTAAGGAAGGACCATAAATATATTAGTATGAATTAATTCCAAGACGCTTAAACTTCTATTGCCACCAATTTTTTTAATATTTATTTATTTTCCCTCGATGGGTTCAATATAGACTTTATCATCTAAAAAAATCAAGAGAATCAAGAATTCTATCGCATAAATATTTTAATTCTTTGTTTAGAAATATATCCTAAACGCTTAAGCCATAACATATATGAATTTTTATTCATTAATTTTTGCTTTATACTAAAATAACTTGCATGCAATTTTTCATTAATCTGAAGCGTAAATATTTAATTTATATAGATTATCAACTAAGGAACCCGTATAATAATATTTAAATACTGAAAAGATTAATTTTTTATTTTTAAATGAACTAAAATAACCATCTTTTTTAAATAAGAAATAAAATTAGATGTTGTCTAAATGATGATACATAAAATGTCTCATTTAAATCCAAAATAAATTTAAATTCTAAATATAATCTATATAAGAATATTGCTTTAAGAGTAGCATTATTTTCATTTTTTCTTATATAAATAAATCTTTCAACATCAGACTTCTTAGACAACCCTACATAGTCACACTTATGTGAGCAGTTACACTTATATATATTTGCCAAGTGTGATTTGCTACTGAGGATAAATTAACATCAGAATAAGCAAAGTTGAGAAGTTTACTCTTTATTTTGAGTAAATTAGCATATTTGGGATAATCATTTTTTCACATGATCAGCCTTTTGCAAATGAAATAAGTGATAGTGTTATCTTATTTATGTTGTACCTTAAGCTTTAAAGTCCCTTTATCTGTAACTCCTTTACTTTTATAAATTTTTTTTTTCTTTTAGCAATAATAATGCGATAAAAAAATAACTAAATGAGCACTTTCTATCTTATATTGTTTCAATCTTTTTTTCTCTTGAACACACACAACAATAAACTCATTGAGAGTCTATTTTTCTTTCGAGTATTATAAAAGATTAAATTGTACGTAAATAGAGATTAAAATTAAGTGCATAAGAACGCCATCAAACATCTCTAACTTTTAGTGCTCTCAATTTAATAACAAAATTAGACATCTCTATAATATACTTCATTGCATTTTCATTGCCTTTATAATGCATTGAAATATGCTTATTAAGAACAGTACTCACTTCGACCTTTTAGAACTAACGAAATGATCTCTTATTTAGTTTAGAAACTTTTTAACACATTTATCATCAAACATTTCACTTCTTATGATTTCTTAAATATAATCCTTCATGATCATAGAATTCATGCAGTTAGAACGCTCTCATTTTTAAAAATTAGCTATTTGTTCAATAGTACTTTCTACAATTATGGCGGATGGATGTTTAGTCCGGATAACATAGTCATGATCTATATACCCAAGAATTATGGTGATATATTTTTTCTATTTCTTAAAGTTTGTGTCATTAAGTATTGAAATGTTATTCAAATTGATACACATTGAAGAAACATTAACTAAAATAACAAAAAAATATTCACAATTAATAACATTATCATTTTCTTATGCATATATAATATAAATAAAATATCAATTATATATATGCTTGAAATGACATTTAATAAGATGGATTCATATAAGATACCTAATATAACATTACAATTTAGTCATTCGATAGAAATAATAATTTGTACATGGTACCCTTAAAATTAGAGTCAATAGATATTGATAATAATTCTGCTAATAATATGTATTTATTTGGATCGACATATTACATGCATGATTAATATAAAATTATCGTATATTTATTACTGCATAGAATCCAACTAAAAAATATTTTTCCTTAGATAATATTCATATATTTTAAAATTAAATAAATTAATATAATAGAGGTGACTTTAGTGACATATTATTTCAATTTCAATTATTTTGGAATAATGAATATCAATAGAAATAGAAAAATAATTAAACTTAGATCTCTAGAGACAAATTTCACATCATATATGCATATATACGCTCATACATTAACTAATATTAAACTTATTTATATTATATGCATAAATAAATATATATACATATAATATTCTTAGAAGTTAAATAATTTAAAAAATAAAATAAAATATAGAATGTTATAATCACTTGAAAATGGGCTTTCTTAAATTTAAATTACAAGGCCCATCAATTAGATTTAATCAATATTATATGAATATCATTTAATTCATTTATAGTAAACATGACTTAACTTGTATTGGAGGATTAAATTGAATAATTAAAACACTCTAAATGATTACCGCTGTTTTAATATGATAATTTTTTTTAACAAGCCATTGGAACTAATTGCATATAAAAGCAAACCATGTAAGGTTGAAATTAATATTAATCAAGTCAATTGTTTTCGGATAAATATGTGACCGATTAATATTTATTAGATGAAATGACTGATCATCTTCATTTTTGAGTAAATAATTGCCTGATTAAAAATAAATATTAGACTGAGGATAATGATACTATTTATTGCATTTCATTTTATTTCAGTCTATTATAAAAATAAAATAAAATATTTAGTCTATTATAAAATAAAATATTCCATACATATTTAATAAGTGCGTCAAACACCTAAAAAAATTAATATTTTTATTAATCATAAATTAATAGGTTTAAAATAAGATATATATATATATATATATATATATATATATGAGCTCATATCTAAAATTTCCAACAATATGAAAATTAAATAAAATGAAAAAAAAAAATTAGGGCTTAGCCCAAATAAAATAATCACT
>CM038227.1:30418166-30483393 GCA_021442155.1 Cymbidium sinense | reverse complement strand
ATCGCTATTGTTGGCTAGCTTTGCTATTTTCTCATGTGTATCTTTTGCTTTCTTTGGTTATTTTCTTTCTCTTTTTTATATGTGTGGATTGTACTTAGTCGGATTTACTCTAGGATGATTGTAGCTCTTTGAGCAGTAGCTTTTGAGTTTACCCCCTTTTAAGGACCTTGTAACCCCTTTTTTGTGGTAATAAAATTCCCCTATATGGGGTTCCCAAAAAAAAATCAATATAAGAAGCATAATAAATATTAAATATAAATTATTTTAATTTCATAAATTATTTACCTCAAATTATATATTCTACATTATTTGAGCACTTAGTACATTCATGAATCTTCTTTTATAATTACCTTTGATTTACATGTATTAAATGCATTATACCAAAGGTTTCCTTCTTCTTTTATTCCTTTTATAGACACCCATGTATTATAGTACTTGACCTAGTACAATAATAATAAATTAGTAATAATTATTATTATAAAAATACCTTAGTATATATACATACCTCTCGATAAATGCAGATGTATTGATCTTAAAAAATCGATAAGTGCATATCTTTCATTATTTGATTGACCCAGTATTGATTTTCATTAAACTTATAATTTAAATTCCAAGTTAAGTAGAAGTAATAATTATAATAAACTAATCAATCATATTTTTTAAAAAAAAAGTACACACCAATCCTTTATTTCTTTTGATTCTATCAAATCTGGATTAATTTCTAAACTTTTTGATCATGTTGTTGATAATGTGAAACCTATAATTTTAAATATATAATAATTATAAAAAAAATTAAAAATTAATGTGCAATACATGTATAAATTGTTGTAACCATTAAAATTCTTCATTACAAAATATTAAAATATATTTAAGAATATTATGCCATTATAATATTTCCCAACAATTGATTTTGCTAATATTTCTAGAAACTCATCTTTTATTTCTTTTAATTGTTGGCATTGTACTATAGCTAATGCTTACCATAACGTGAATGTAAATAACTCAGACCTGAAGCAAAAAAAAAAAAAATATATTACAAAATGATTTTTATTTCTTAAGTTTGTAATATAAATGTCATATCTTAATCCAAAAACTTGCAAGTCTTTCTTGATATTTTTTTTATCCCTCTGTCTATATATCATTCTAACATCATTAACTTTCATAACAAATAGAAGAATACATGTTTCAAATATAAATAAATATTATTAATATTAAGAATTTCATATAATAAGAAAGATAATAGAATAAAATAAGAAAATATGTACCTAAAGGTGAATTTGGATTTGACTTGATATATGTTATTAATGATAATTTAGTAGATGATGAGAAATTATTATCATCAACTTCTTCACATATTTCTGTGAAATTATTTAATATAATCTTAAATTTATCATTCACATTATAAAATTTTTTTTATTTTTAATTTGTTCTTTTAATATCATATATATCTTGCCAATATTTAAAATGTCAGTAAACTTATTGATAATATCATTGAACATTATTGTATATATTTTTAAACTCTATTCAGAAGACAAGAGAAATCATTGAAATTAAAGTTAATTATTTTTAGAAAGTACTAATTATAAAGAATAAAATATAAATCATTACTAACAAAATTGTATATAGTAATATAATAAGAACTAAAAATATTTAATTACGATAATTAATTACCTGCACATCCATCAAAATAACCTTTTAGACCTTTCCTTGTTCTGATTTAAAATTTTTTATGTTCTCTTTTTCAGTAACTAAAACTTTTATGCTCAAGTAACTTTGATGCACTGATAATTTAGTGATAATATTTGCTGAATTCATAAATAAAAAAAATTAAAAGATAAATTTAAATTTAAACATTATAAACAATAACAAATATATATAAAGTTGGGTTATAATTTATTTAATGTTGTTATGTTCTATTATAAAGTTCATTATTGTTGAAATTCTATAAAAACAAACTATGTAGAGACATTTTCAGTGAACTCGGACTACTAAATTAGAATTATGAACTATGTGACTCAGATTAAGATTAATTCGATAGAAACAATAAAAGAAGTAGTTTTAAATTAGATCTTTTATTTGTAAACTGAGAAAATATAAAAACAAAAGTAAAATGCATATATGTTTGATGTAAAAAATAAATTAGGTAGAAAATATTCCTGAAAAAAAAAAGAGAAAAAAGTTCAATAAGTATGTTAAAAAACTAAAATGGAAATCATATATCCTAAAATTCATACTAACCTCTGATCATAAAGCTTTCTCAAAATTACGCGTCCACGGCGTCTTCCTCTCTAACGTTTCCTCTCTCTCCCACTCTTTGGGAAATTTACATACATAGCAGGAGAAAATAACGTTGTTTTAAAAGCCTTCTTCTCTAAAGTTGTTTCTCTGCTCCACTCTAGGAGAAAATATCGAATTAAAACGTTTATATAATAAAATTAATTGAAAATAACATAAACGTGTAGATTAATATAAGCGTTCATTAATTATTTATATAATTGGAAATCACATTGAATTTTAAAATAATTTATGTAAACTCATTAATTATTTATAATTAAGTTTATTAATTTATTTTTTAGAATTTGGCATTATATATTATATCACTAGGATTGAAATCATCAAATCAATTTGAATATAAAATTAAAGACTAAGATTAGAAGAAACACAAGCTAATTTTTAATAATAGTATATATATATATATATATATATATTAAAAAGTTATTTTATGCATAATATACAATATGGCCTAACACTGTACACCCACACACCTAAGCCATGGCTACGTAGAGGGAAGCCATCGGTGAGTATACCAATGATGGCAATGTTGATCTCATTCTCCGATCGAAGCGCGGCGGTTTGAAGGCTTGCAGCTTCATCATCGATAATTATCATCACGTTGAGCTCTCTCTCTCTCTCTCTCTCTCTCTCAATCTATATGTATATATATATATATATATATATATATATATATATATATATATATATATATATATATATATATATATATATATATATATATATATATATATATATATAAGATGATAAACCAAGTAGAGTAAAGTTTTTACATAGCTTGTGAAATGCCACAGTATAAAAGTGTGAACAATAAAACTCAATTTTACGTGGAAAACAAAAGAGGGAAAAACCACAGCCCAGTAAAAGCTTCCACTATGTATTTTGTACAAGATCTTCCGATAGGGATTATGTATATGAGAAAAGGAACAACTATGTGACAACGATTTGTAACTTGCTAGTAGTAGCAATGATGGTGAATTCCAGTGGAAGTCAGAGAATAGCGCAAAATGAGACAATCGGTAGAAGTCATCATGATGGAGAGATAGATTGGCGGCAAGATCAACGGCGGTGGGCGGCGGCCAAACCGTCAGTGGCGGCATTGTGCTTGGAGGATCTTTAGAGCTCTCTTCTCTCTCTTGCTTGGCCTTCCCTCATATGAGGAATGTAGGCTATTTATAGATTGGAGGTGGCGTCTCAGAAAACATGCAAAACCATTACCACTCCACTTCATGGACGGCTCAAAATGATCCCCTTGATCATATGATGTATTTTGTGTATTTGAATGCTCAAATGATGTCATTATGATATCTTGGGCTTGTTAGATTCTCGTCAAGATGCTCGATTTGACTATAAACACTCTATGTTTAAAGTCGATTGATAATAAATGCTTGATCTCGATTAGTCTTGATTCACAATCGATTTACATCAAGATTTGTGCCGACTAATGAAATTTTGAGTCATATCGTTGCCCCTATTTTTGGATGATATTATCTCAATCATCCAAAAATATATATGAATATTTGAAAATAGATTCTTCAATATGCGGTATTAATACATTTTTTGAGAACATATCTTCGAGAGCATAAGATTATGACCATGAAGCGGAGTGCATGTATCGAATTGTGAAGCAGATTTGAGTTATGGACCCATGACATTTAAACTTGCGCAGAGGTTAGGATTATGCGGGTGCAAAAAAAATTGTTTAGTGGGTTTATTGCTTTCATCGAAGAAAGGTCTTTTGACTTTCGATAATGGCCGAAGAATCTGGTAGTAGATGGCCGCTATAGTGGTTGGCGGCCACGGGGTGGTCGAGCTGGTTAATGATGGTGGCGCGTCATATTGATGACAAGCAGCAGTGACCACGAAAATTCGGAGATAAATGGGAATTATTAGCGATGAATGATGTCAGCGAAGATTACGATGGTCACGGCGATGGCCGGCAATGATGGTCAAAAATAAACAGCGGATGACCTGCCGGTGATGGTCAGTGGTAGCCGCTGAGGTTGGCGAACGAGGTTGCAACGCTGCGTTGTCGGTGGCGCTATGGTGGATGTAAAGCCCTATGGCCGTGATTTTGACTATCCGAGGTTGTTTGTCGAGTGTGACTTCGATATAAACTATGGAAGAGGTTGAATTGAATCGCAATTTTACCTATTCGAGGTTGTTTGTCGAGTGTGACTCGATGACATTAACATATGGAAGAGGTCGAATTGAATCGAGGATTTTGACCTATCGAGGTTGTTTGTCGAGTGTTACCCAATGGCGTTAACTGTATGGAAGAGGTCGTAAGTCCACCAAGGACCTTTTGACCTATCCTAGATTGTTTGTATATCTTTGCTCGATGGCGTTAACGTATGGAAGAGGTCAATTGAATCCGCTAAGGATTTTTGACCTATCAAGGTTGTTTGTCGAGTGTTACACGATTAAATGGAAGAGGTCCGATCAAGTCCCCTTGGGATTGATCATGCATATACGTGAGTTGTATATTTCTCAAGTGGGAGGATTAAATGAAGAAGAGACAAGCTTGTGAGAAAAACCATAAACTCATTACTTTAATAATGTTGGTGATACAATATTGTCACAAGATAACTTAACAAAAGGGCGAGATACATTTTAGAGAGTTAACAAAGGACAAGAGGTGGAGAGGAAAGGACAAACGGGATAAATTAAAGATTACAATATTTATACACCAATGATTACATATAACACTTTTCAGAGACCCTCCATGTTCCAAGTTTTAAGGAATATTTTTTTCTCTAGATCGTAGGTCATAGCTTGACAGTTGGTTATCTGATAATGAAGTGGGGAGCAGATCTTTTACAGGCAAAACCCTCTGAGGTACTTCTTTATTTTGAAGATTAAAATTCTCGATGTTGAAGGTCACCAGAAGGCGTGATTGAGCTTGTTTGAGGTAACATGATGTCTATTTGTTGATTTCCAGACTCCAACCCAATGGGAGTTTGAAATTTTATCTTAAGATGAGGTACCGAAGTGACAGCACCGAAGATTGATTGGAGGGGTCTTCCAAATATAGCGTTGTATGCTAAATTTGACTTGACCACTATGAATTTAATGAGTGACTTGTTGAGGAAATTCTCCGAAGGGTGATTGTCCCTCCACATGCAGGATTATCAAACCATATAATGGTTACTGAGTTGAAGTTTTCCTTAACCAAGCCCATGCTAAGAAAGGTGGAGTAAAATAAAACATCAACGGAACTCCCATTATCAATCAAAATTCTCTTAACAATATAACATGGGTCAACAATCCCCGCACTGATGATAAGAGGATCTTGATGTTGAACTTGGACTCCTTCCAAGTCTGAGTTATTAAAAGTGATGGGATGATTAATACTAGATTTTTTTTAACTCGCTCTTCAAAGCGGAGATGAAGACTTGATTAGATAGTAGTGGCCCACTTGCAATGTTTCAATTTCTCCAACTATTTGGTGACTATTATGTTATTTACGTGATGATTGTCTGGTTGCCATTGGAGCTATGTTTGTTTGAGTTGGTTGGTTTTGCACAAATTGACGTAGATATCCTTGTTAAATGAGCCTCTCAATTTTCTCTTTGAGTTGTTTGCATGCCTCAGAAATATCCGACTTGATGGAAGTGACAATATTCTCAGATTTTATTTGGTTTGGTGGATCGACCACTTGATATTTTTTTTCTCAAATAGCCATTAGGAGGTTAACATGAGATGTATTTTGGCGCATGTATTCAGTCATGGTTTTGCATAGTTGATCTGCGAGTGGAGAAATCATGACTTCCTTGTTGCTTCTTCGATGAGATTGTTGATCGTGTTTCCTAGAGCACTCTTACATTTTCTTGTTATTCAAATTATTTTCAATGGGCATTAATAGCCTCATCAATGAAATCTTGCTTCCACATTAAAATTGACATATATGAGCGGAGTATCTCGCATTAGTGTGGCAGTAGAAGGCCCAAGACCGTGCTCCCCAAGGAAAACTCCTCTTAGTAGTCTACCCGGTGTATTGAGCTTCGAGGAGAATCTCTGAAGTATTCTTTAAGTGATTCACCCTCATTTTGATGAATGCGAGATCGGAGGAATCTTTAATGATCCTCCGGTTTGCAATGAACTATTCTACAAAATCTTGGCGAGTTAGGTCAAAGGTATGGATGGATTCCCTTGGAAGGGAGTAGAACCAAGTCGAGCTTGTCCCTTGAGGGTAACGGAAAGACGACAAAGCGTGTGTAGCTCATTGGATATGCATGATAGTTTGTAATGGTCGATGTGTTCATGTGGGTGATCTTCATAGGAATCAATCTTGAAGTTTGAAACGGGAATAGGATGTTGAAGAATAGCTTCTAAAGGTGAGGATTCCTCATAGCGGTGAGGAGAAGATAATTTATCTTGAAATGAAATTATGTGCATTAAGCGTCATAATTTTGCATGTATAACATGAGTGGGGTCAACAAGACGAGAATGTGTCAAGCTACTAGCAAAAATTGATGGATTAGCAGTCGGTTGAGCTACATATGATGGATGAGTAGAATTTGCGGTGTCAAGGAGATTAGCATCACGGTCTCTAAGAGCTTCAGCGTCAAGGAGATTAGCATTTTGACCTCCACTGGCTAATGATCGATCTTGGGGGAGATGTGTTTTTTTAGTACATTTGTGTTCCTCAAAAGTCGGATCATCTCATTTTGAGACTCTTTCATTAGCGCACGATCTTCTAAAGAGATTACTGCCTTCACCAACATCACGCTATCGAGGAAGTGAGGCGAAGGTTCATCCTTGGTTCAAGGATTGGTTTTGAGTGGCGGAGTTCGGGAGGCTCCGTTATTACAGTGTTGTGCCTGCCAAAAGCGAGGTGTTCACAAAATATGATTGAAGGGTTGTTATCCCATAAAAGCTGCATAGAAAACCGGTTGGTAGAGTAAAGTTTTCACCTTAGCTTCATTGTGAAATCCACACACACAGTGTTTAAAGTGAACAATAAAACTCAAGAATTTTTCGTGAAAAATCTCAAAAGAGGGAAAAATCACGGGGCAAGTAAAAGCTTCCACTATGTATCTTTTTTTGAGTACAAGATCTTCCGATACATTTACAATTGTATATGAAAGGGAATGATTGCAGTAATAGACAATGTTGGCGGCGATGTTGATGATGTTGTGATGTTGACAATGTTGAGATGTTGACGATGATGTTGGCCAAATGCAGTGGTGACACTAGAATCGGCGATGCCTCGGTGGCGGCGGCGGTGGTTGGCGACGTCAGTGGCAGTGTGCTTGGAGGATCTTTAGAGCTCTCTCTCTCTCTCTTGGCCTCCCCTCATATGAGGAATGAGGGGCTATTTATAGGTGGAGGAGTGGCGTCTCTAAATACATGCAAAACTATACTCCACTTCATCAACGGCTCAAAATGATGCCCTTGATTATATGATGTATTTTGTGCATTTGAATGCTCAAATGAAGTCAATTATAAGATCTTTGGCTTGTTGGCTCGTGAGGCCTCGATTTGACTTTGAACACTCCATATTTGAGAGCTTTTAGGAATTTAACTAATGTCCCAAAGTTTCCAATGATATTTTAAGTGTTTGATCTCGACCAGTTTCAATTTCGATCGCCTTTTGCATCAAGATTGCTTCTACTAGAGAAATTTTTTGGTCATATCAGAATGAAAATAATTATAATCAAAATTAATCAATATTCTAAGAAATGAAACTCATTTAAACAAAAATAAAAAAGATAAATTGAGGAGTTGAAAAAAACTAGAAGTCAAGAGAAAAAAGATAAATAGAGGAAAGTAAAGAGAACATCAAGATAGAAAGTTTTCATTACTAAAATTTATCAATACATTGTAAATAGCCAACTCTTCCATGTTTTAAGGCTCATAGAGGAATTTCTTGATTTTAAAGATTCTATTTTAATTATAAGATTAACTCTGCTACATATGGTATGAAATAAAAAAATGAAATTGGCCTAGTCTAATTCAACTCTGAAATTGATAGTAGGGAATGTGCCTGTTGACATTATCAGTATCAATCACCTCTCTTTAACCTCCCTTTTGTGAAGATAGTAGTGTCAACCCCAATTGCATTAATGCATCAAGTTTACAACTTAGCATCTTTTTTGGTAGTTTGTATATTATCGCCCTTGCACCAGTGACACCAAGCCAAATAGCTCCACCATTGGTGCAGATCAATTTGATGAATTCCATCCCAAAGAGCATGAATATTAGCTTTCCTTCTTGAATGGTGGATGTTCAGCAGCTTCTTAGGAACCTTATTTGCCAACACAGACTTAGTCTATGTCCAAGATAATGTTGGATGGGCTGTAGGATATGCTTTATTAACAATCGGGTTCTTCATCTCATTGACATCATTCTATCATCATAAACTTCCTCGGAAGTCCTTTCACTAAAATAACCCAAGTGATTGTGGCGGCATCGAGGAATTGGAGGGAGACCTTGCCCACTGACCCATGAGCTTCTGGTGAGGCTCAAATAATATAAAAAAAATTGGAAATTTTCAAATATATTACACACCCTCTTTAAAGTAAGCATTGCTTTAATTTTTTTAATCTAACATCTATAACTTAATTGACATATAAAATCCCCTTCTCCCTCCCAATAATTTCATTTAGCATCATGATACTAATATATATGTATAACTTAAATATTGCTTTTCTTTGATTTATACATCCATATTTTCTATCATAAATTTGACTAAAACACATATTTAGTATGCCAATTAATCCTTTATATTATTATTATTATTATTATTATTATTATTATTATTATTATTATTATTATTATTATTATTATGTATTAATATTAATAATTACATTACATTATATGTAATGCTAATGTTAACAATATTCTTACATGTTCATCTTACACATCAAATTTCCGTCAAAATATCATGATAGAAAGTAATCGAATTGTCTCAAAACTTCGTAAATATGTTTTGAGATAAATATAATATTAACTAATTATATATAGCATATTCATCTCAAAATAATTTAAAATAATTGTAGATTTATACTAAAAAAATTATGATCAAAATATCATTTTTTTAAACAATTGTCCCCATCTCTTTTGTGATAATCCTCCTAAATGCCAAGCCAATATTGTTTCTTGTTCTAACTTCTTGAATGTAGCCCATGTTGCTATTAAGTTTAAAAATGATAGTGTAAATGCTAGTAATATTCATACCAAATTTTCTACTATTAGTTTCTAGTAGAGGACTTAGGAGGAATTATCGACTCATTTTCAAAGAGGAATATATCGATGGATGACTTGCATATTTGTTACTTAGAAATAATATATAAAAATAGTCTCATAGATGTGAAATAAGAGATAAATAAAATAATATCTTGTAAGAGACATCATTTTGTTTATGTTATAATTCTTTTTATAGTTTGAATTTAAGTGCTCCAAACTCTTGCATATAATTTTCAATACATTATTCTTGTAATATAACATACAATTATTAGTGTATTAATATTTTTTTGTGTGAAGTTTAATTTGAATACTAATTTCTTAGTCTTACATATGACATTTAGTACTACAATATTTGTTAGATTAGCTTATATTGATGCTAAGCATTCTAACTACATCAAATAACTTAGAGTGATGGCACAATTATTTTATTATGGTTGTAGAGCTATTTGGAATAATTCATAAATTTATTAAACTTTAATGTTAAAAGTCTCTTTACTATCATTTATAAATTGCAAGCCATTTTGTTAAATATCAATTATTTCTATTTCCTAATTAATTTCTAATTTAATAACTAACTTGTCAAAACTGGAATGACAGTTGGTTGATGGCTCACACTCTTCATGTAATAACCAAAATCAATAATTGATTAAAATTCTCTCCCCTACAAATGAGCTAACTTTTCTAGTGTGTGTATGCCTAATTTTTGTGTTTAAAATATGGACATCTAAACTTTCTTTAAAAAAGAAGTGGCGAGAAGTTCATTGATTAATCTTTTCACATAAGAAATAATCTATTATTATACATTCATGAACGTTTACTTCAGATATCCACATGATATATTTAGGTTAAAAGCTCTTAATAAATATATATCATTAATTTGATTATTTTATCAAGATATATAAAAAATAATTATAAACATCAAAGGAAGAATGTGATAAATATATACCAAATATCAAAGATTTTAATCTTTACAACTTCAGAGCATGATAGTCAAGATCTTAATAAGTTTTATGATAATTTAGATAGACAAATAACATTAAGCTTTAAAGTAAATGAATATCAACATTGTCTAATATAGATATATACTTAAAGAGGCATGCTTTCATGATAAAATGATAAATTTAAAGAAAAGTTTGTCATTTCACATGAGCCAATCACAACACTAAAGGCTCTGAAGATCAGCATGAATCTCAAGATGAGCGACTCTTTTATTATCATATTTATTATACAAATAATTATATTAAATGCACACTAAAATATTATGCATATTAGCAGTTCTTACAATAAGGCTAAAAATTTATGTTAATTACTAATAGTCAGTATAAAGTATATAATGTATAGAGCACTTTATTCATTTCTTTGATGACCCACAAAAGGCTAACATATTAAAAAATTTAAGCACATAAATATAAGTAAATTTATATTTAAACAAACCTACAAAAACACAATATATGAAAACATTAAATATCTTGATTTAATATATAAAAAAAAAATCTAACAAATATAACAAATATAAGATAGATCGACAAAGTAAATTATAGAATTTTGGAAAAATTAAAAATTTATTAAAATCTATTAGATCTATCCAAAAATTATGGATTTACCAAAAGATATAAGATATAAACTAACTAGATGTAACCAATAACATTATAATTTTTTATTCAAGATATGCATTTAATTATAGAAAAATATAAATTTACTAATTTCTTTATAAAAATTAGAACCTTAAATTACACCAAGTCAAAATTGAAAAAAGAATAATACATGAGATTCTAAATATAAAAATCTTAGGGCTTATAAGTGAAAGATACTTACCATCATATTTATAGAGAAATCAAAGAAATTAAGCAAGAATAAAACGTAGTAGCTATAAAAGTGAAGTAGGCAGATGTCAAAACCATAGACTAGAAAGAGGAAAGGTGGAATGGAGAAAATAGGTCTTGGTCGAAAAAAATAACATGAATTACATATACTTATATTTTAGATAATTTTTTGCCAAAAGAATTATCGGCAATTTTCATAAAAAAAGTACTTGCAATTTTTTTCGATAATAATAATAATAAATTCAATTGGAATTATTGATTAAAAGTTTTCATAGATGTGCTTACCATTTATTATAATTTTATTATTGTGCAATATTGAATTTTTTGAAATAAGCTATTCATCTAACAAGAAAATTCTAACCAAGTTTATTGGTGTGTAAGGGAAAATATATTGTAGAGATAAAATACATTAAATGACTCTACTTAGAATATGACATATGAAAAGTAGAAGAGCTAACTTGTTTGGAAATGCAATATTTGATCTATATCTCTTGGTGTAAATGGAGCAGAACATGTATTCCAAATGGGAGAACCAATTCTTTTAGGGATTTGTTTCTATCAAAGATCTTCATTCAATGGCTCTTGAACTAAGATATCTATCTTCATTAAACTTATTCAAACACACCGTGGGTTGGGTTAGGGAAAGATGTGCATCAAATGTCAAATGTAGTATTCAAACTTTCAAGTGATTTTAATCATGTAAACATTATAAAACAAAGCGAGGGCTTTAGTTTCAATAATTCAAAATTTGTTTGCAAACAACAAATTAAGAGGCAATAATAAAACATCCTCAAGCTTGTTTTCTTTATATATATATTGAAGAATGATACTCATTGGAGAATTGGGTTAAACAACAATGTTACATTACGAACATACTTATGCCATAATCATCCTTCCTAGACTTAAGTCATAATCTTCAGTGTATAGTAGTCATGTCTCCTTAAAAGATACAATGTAATCCCATTAACATCATATTCAAGCATGTGTTTCCATCCATTTTAGTACTACTACCATTATCTTGCTTGAATCTATCTTCCAATTGATATCATGCTACAAACTTCGCTTATATTACAACAACCTTCTTCAAGATCTATAAAATTGTTTTTATTATAGACGTCTCCATTTAGATTGGCACTCAAATATAGCCAAAATTATATTATAATAGATCTAAAACTATGTTTGCCCCAAGGTAGACAATTGCCGCTCAATTGTTAAGAATATGTTAAATTTTAGAGCTTGTTCACCTTTAAATTTCAACTTTGCTCAATTCTCATAAAAATATTCAACTTAATCTTTATTTGTCAATGCAATAGTTTATTAATGAAAATAAAATCTGAAAACATTCACATTTATGCCTACTTATATATTTCTCTTATAAATGTGGTGATATTATCTTCTTGCTATGTTTTTTTAATACTAATTTTTGTATATATATTTATGTAAATATTATTATTTTATTATTATATTGCATAATAACTTAAAATTTATTTGTCAAAGAAAAAGTTGGTTATCGTGACTCTAATTACCAAATCAATATTATTAATCATCGAATAAAATCTTAGTAAAAACATAATTTTTTATATTAATTATTTAATTTTAATCATAGTTTATGAGGTATTTGAGAGGATAGCATCTACGCATATCATCAAATCGGTAATATATCTGACCAACGAGCTTCATCAAAGAACTATTACCACTTCCAATAATGTGACCAATTGGGTTGAGGCTATTGACCCCAATTCTCAATCATTATTGCTTATGCTTTTTTTTTGGGTCGGTCTTGGACTTTCATGATTGCCTCCATTATCTATTTCTTGGTGATTATCCTTTAAACTTTTATTTAATGCTCGATATTTCATCATTTTTTAATTGAAAAAAAATTAAATTGGTTATTTTAGTATATTTTTTTATCAAAATTAGTTTAAATTTATTTTAAAAACTAAAGATAACTCGTAGCACCATATGGGCTTCTCTTTAATTCATTTTTTGAACCATTAGATCATATGTTCAATTTAAATGTGGGTAAGATTTGTTAAATGTAATATATTTATAGTTTAATGTCATTATTCTAATTTTGATCATTAAGAATATTGTAGACATTAATTTTATTTTAGGATAATTATAATATTAAAATTTGATTTATTACATGATGTAGCTTGGTGTATGCTTTATATTGATGACATTCTTCTTGTTGATAAGACTAGAGAGGGAGTCCAAGAGAAACTTGAATTATGGAGGTCAACTTTAGAGTCTAAAGGTCTTCGTTCAAGTAGATCTAAAGGTGAATAAATGTAGTGTAATTTTAGTTGTAGAAGTTCTAGTAGAAGTGTTTTAATATTGAGTGAACAAGTCATTAAAAGAGTGAGCAATTGAGATATCTAGGCTCTATTGTTCAAAATGATGGTGAAATAGATGGAGATGTTATTAGTAGAATTCAAGTTGAATGGTTGAAGTGGAAGAATGCATCGGCTTTGTGTGATAGAAATGTACGCTTAAACTTAAGGAAAAATTTTATAAGATAGTGTAAGACTTGTAATAAAGAGAAGCATAAGACTAAGGGTGTGTTTGGGATGGCTTTCTAGCTACTTTGTTTTTTTGAAAATAGGAAAATATAGCAGCTTCATTTGGCAACCAAATTATTGTCTGCTTTTCAGAAAATTTTGTGATGAAAAAGCTTATTTGAGAACCAGAGCTGTTAAAGTATAATGGGTATCAGAAAGCTATTTTTTGAATTTTTCAAAAAGAAAAAAATTTATAATACACAAGTTTTCAAAAATTGCTTTATCCAGACTTCAGACTTTTAAAAGCTTACGCATCAAACAAACCCTAGTATTGCAGAGATAAGGATGCTCAGGGTGGATGGGTTTTACTCTTAGAGATAAAATGCAAAATGAGTATGTTAGAAAAGTTGGAGTAGCTCAATGGCAAATAAGATTAGAGAGAGTCGCTTAGATGGTTTGGGCACATAAAGCATTGGTCGTCAGATGACGATTAGGAGAGTAGATGCATTAGATTTGCCTTATGTTAAGCGTAAATTAGACCTAAAAGGCTTGGTTAAGATGTACAAAAAATGACCTTATTATACTTGAATTAAATGAAAATTTGACACATAATAGGACACAATGGGAAGAAAGATTCATATAGAGCCCACATAGTGAGATAAAGGCTTGTTTATTGTTATAGTGTGTCACACACGTCTATTTTAAAAAAAAATTTATTCTCTAATTTTGAGCATCTATTTTTACAATGTTATCAAAAAAATTGAACAATAATCCGACAAATTGTCAAAATATGGATAGAAAATACTTGAGTCAAACTCTCTAAAAAACTTTAATTAAATTTTATTTGTTATTTATATTTTTATGTTATAATCACAATTTTTAAAAAAAGAGTGAATATTGGTTGTGACTAAATGTTATAATTATATCTTTGTAAAGAATGATTAAATGAGTCATATCTTTAAAATATTTTTAAATCACATCATTAATAATTATTTTAATAAGAATATTATTAAATTTAATAAAATATGAAAAAGAATTTGTCAAGATATTTTGATATTATATTTTTCTCAAAACATGCCATGATAATAAAATAAAATATATATATATGAAAAAGTCAAGGAATTGGCTAAAATTAAAAATAATAATAACAACAAATATCAATTGCTTGGTTGTAGTGGCTTATTGCATTAGAAAGGAAGCCAACAACTAAGCCAGTGAACTCTCAAATAAGGTCAATTTATCCTTTAAATTTTTGTATCAAAATATAATGTTAAAATTGAAAAAAAAATTCTAAATGTAAAAGACATTTGCAGCGGGTTTTGGGAGAGTGATGTAATGCAAAAACATACAATTGTGACTTTTGGAAACTGTATTTTGAAAAATTTATGATGAGATAATTATATTTTTAATCTTAATCTGACTATCTGTGATGAAAGCTAGGAATCTTCAATTTGATTTTTGTAAAAAAAAATGTATATCTACTACAACTTCTTTATTCAATAGATTCTTCTGCGGTACTTTCGCCATTAATTTTGCATTCACTTGCAACTATCTCAAGCATACTCTTATTCATAAAAAAATTACAAAATTTAATTCATGCTTACTATTTTATTTTTTTCTTTTAAATATTCTACATTTTCAGCCTTTTATTTCTTTTAATTTGTTATTATAATTTTTCTTTTTAGATATTTTTTTCTAAAAAAATGAAATATATTGATTTCATGAAGGAATTCAAATTAAAAAAATAGTTTAATAAATAAATAGAGTGGCTGGCAGTAGACGACATGTTGGATTTGTAGGCATATGTAGGGCTCTAAGCTAGAGCTATGATACACACACTCTTAAAAATTAGGCGTGCAGTCGGACACAGTGAAAAAATATCCGATTAAAATAATATTAAAAAATTAAAGGGACAAAGCAGAGGACCCACATGATGCCTTGGGTGGGCAAATGCCCAATGCCCACCCTGAAAATATTAATTTTATTTAATGGAATGAAGAATTTTGCAATTTGCATATTTGTCAAAATTATTAATTTTATTCAATTAGATGGAGAAGTTTATAATTTTGCCTCCTCAAAATAATTCCCACCTTAAGAATAATTTTGAGATGAATATTAGCAAATAGTATTATATACACATCTTAAAATGAATTTAATTTTAACTTATTGTAATCTCATGTAATCAATATTTTAACTCATGTAATCTAGTTATAAACTTGATATGACACTTAAAATACTACTAGTAAAGCGAATCTTGATGCTAAAAGCAAGCTGATCCGAAGTTGAAATTGATCGAGATCAAGCACTTAAAATATCCTTGGAAATTTGGGATATCGTTAAATCCCTAAATAGCCCTCAAACATGGAGTGTTTATAGAAATCAGTGTCTACAAGATCTCACAAGATCTCTTCATTTGAGCATTCAAATACTTAAAATACATCAAATGATCAAAGGAATCATTTTGAGCCGTCGATGAAGTGGAGTGGTTTTTTGCATGTATTTACTGAGCCGTCCTCCTATAAATAGCCCTCATTCTCATGAGGGAAGCAAGAGAGGAGAGTGCTCTAAAGCTTGAAGATCCTCCAAGCACAATCGTGCCACCACTCGACGGTCATCAACCACCGTACTGCGCCAGCGGCTAATCCTCGTCGATCTCTGGTCTCCATCATGGCGACTTTTTTCGGTCGATGTCCTCGCTACCATCATGCTACCATTAGCTGTTACCACGAGTGACTACATAGTTGTTGTTCCCTTCTCATATATAATTAATCGTTATCGGAAAAATTTTGTACTCAAAAAGATACATAGTGGAAGATTTTTTTGTGGGCAAGGCTTAATTTTTCCCTCTTTTCGAGGTTTTTCCATTAAAATTTGGAGTTTTCTTGTTCACTCTTTAAATACTGTATATTGTCTTTGGATTTTATAACAAGGCTAAAGTAAACTTTCACTCTATCATTTGGTTTTCTAGCAAAACTATATTTTATAATTTTATAATAATTTTAAATCATAAAATTTTTAAATTTTTTTATATTGTTAGTTATATTCCTCTTATAAATTATATTTATATTTATATATTAATATTACAATTTTTTTTTAAAACATTTAATATCAGATATTAATTAATATAAATGTTAATTAAATTCATAAATTACTTAAATTGATCTACTTCATATAATTTTTTAAAAAAATTATTTTATGCTTAGTATTTCAAAATGGATAAAAGGATTTTAATATTTTATTAACTTTTGTAGTAATCAAATAATTTAATCTATAAATCTTGAGCAAAACTAATTTATATATTTAATCTTAAGAAGGTGAGTAAACTATAAATTATAGGTTATAATTTTCATATTTTTATCTATTTATAATTTTCTCTTATAAATTTGATGATTTTATCTTACTAATTATTTGTATTTTTCTAAAAAAATAATATGATATAATTTTATTTATTTAATTATGCATATTATGATTATTATTTAATTATTATATTATTTAAAATATTTCCCACCTGAAAAAATAAGTTGATTCTGCCCTTCGACATACATGTCCTAAATAATTGAATTAAAATTATATAAAAAATATTTTAAATATTGTTTGTTATACTTTAAATTATTATAGAGAGTTTTAAAATTTTAGAGAATGATATTTGAGCTAAAAAGAGAGAATAATAAGATATATTTAATACAAATAATTAAAATTATTAAAATTATAATTAATTTTATAAATTTAGAATTGATAATAAATTTTATTCATTAAAATTATTAATGTAATAAAAAAACAACAACATATATATATATATATATATATATATATATATATATATATATATATATATATATATATATTATATATAAATTCTATAATTAATATAAGATCTTATTTTATACATCTTAAAATTTTTATTCTATCTATTTTCTTAACATAAAATTATAATGTCTCCAATCATTAAATCTTTTTATTTTTAAAAATCTAAAAAGGTTCTTAAATCTTGTATTATATAATTTTTAGAATATGTTTTGCATTCTATCTAGAGTAAAATATAAAATCCTCATCTTAAATTATTATTATTTCTCTTTTTTGGTAATCAATAAGTCATGCAGTCTTAAATCTTATAAAATTTTTTAAGTTTAAATAATTTTTCTATCAATAATAATATTTTTAATAATTAAAATTTACTAATAAATTATCTATTTAATCATTTTACAATAGAGTAATAATGTATTTTATTAATGATTATCACAATTTTTATCTAAATTCTAACTAATTAATAATATTATTTTGATCTACTTCAAAACCTTTAACTCTAATTGACCTCCATAATTCAGTTTATTGGATCTCTATTTATCAACAGAAGAATGTCATCAACAAAAAGCATCAAAAGGTACATCTTCTTGTAAATATTTGAATATCCATAACTAAAAGTAAAAAGATCCAATGTTGATCCTTGATGTAATCCAACTATAGGAAAATATTTTCAATCCTCTTGTGTTTGGACACAAATAGCATCTATATCATCTTAATAACTTGAATATAACCATATTAACTCTTTTTCTGTAGAACTCTCCAAAGAACATCTCTTTGAGACTTTATCATAAGCTCTAAATCAATAAATATCATATGTAGATCCTTCTTATTTCTCTATGCTTCTCTATCAACCCTCTTAACAAATGTATAGCGCATAGTAGATCTACGGCATGAAACCAATGAAAAGATCACATGTAAATTTTCATTTCTCTAAATTTTAATGTTAACATTAACTTAATTCCTCTATAATTTTTTTTCTTGCATCTATTCTTAAATATAGGAATATAGACTCTTTCTCCACTCATAGCATTTTTAGTCTTTAAATAATAAATTATAAGAAATTTTGATCTTAAACATTTTACATCTATTGGAATATTATATTTATTTTATTCATTTTCTTTAAAGCTTATAAAGATTTATAATCTATAGAAATGAAATTTCTAATATTATTTTAGTATTAAGGTTGCTAAAATCAATATTACTTTAGATCCTTATTGAAAGTTTATCAAAATATCTATATATTTTTCAATATCTTTTCTAAGAAAAGCATATTATTTTCATCCTTAATAGGTATGTTTTTATTCTCCTCTCTCTTTCTTCTAACATCTTTCACCTTCTTTGGTATCTAATCTTGTATAAATTCAAAAGCTAAATTTTTTTTTGCAACATATATTGCTTTCTTAGAATCTCTACCACTTTATATCTTTCCCATTCTCCTTTTTCATTAAAATATTATATTTTTCTTATTTTTTTGCTCTTTCTTGTAGATATACCAATTTTCTTATTAAAGATTTTCCTTTTGGTTCTATGATCTTTAGCAAAATTTCACTTGATATTTTTTACATGGTTAGCATCTTTGTAACACCCAAAATCTAATATCTTGTAGCTAAAAATATTTTTATTTGTGTTTTTTAAGTGTCCCCATCTAATTGACAATAATTTAGTTTATTTGTAATAAAAAATTATTAATGTATAATAAAATAAATTACTAATATATATATATATATATATATATATATATATATATATATTTTTTTTTATATATATATATATATTTTATATAAATTTAAGTAATTAATTTAAATTTTTTTTATTAAATATTATTTAATTTATACACATTATTCTTATTATTATTATAATGTCATATCCAGCATTATTCTTTCTGTATTTTTTTAAAAATAGAAATGTCCTGTCTTATATCGTAATCTCCAGTGTATCGGTATCAGTGCATCTAGCAGAGAGATGATGTTGTAAATCTGAGGAGGAAAAATAAAAATTGGAAAGAGAAAAATAAAAATATAGGTAATTATCAAATTTAATCAATTAATAAATGAAGTTTTAAAATTACATTTTTAATCCTTTAATCATTTTAATAATAATTATTATTATTGTTTTGATTATTAAACAACATTTAACTTTAGTGATGCATCTAATAATTTAACTTTAAATTTGCTAAAATCAAAGAGTAATGAAAGTGTAATTTTGAGCGTAAATTTTAGAAAAAATATTTAATAATTATTATTTTCATTTCAAAAATATCTATGTGACTTAAAATTTCATTGTTTAATTAGATGATTATTCTACAATTACCAATAAAATACATCCCCTTTAATTTAACTCTCAAATGTCGGAATATGTCACTAACTCTCTCAGTCTCCCTCCGTCTCTTAAACCTCCTCTTGTGAGGTGGCATTTATAGTCATTTGCATCAACAAAGCATCGAGTTTGTAACTTGGCATCTTTTTACCCTCCATATTATCGAGCTTGCGTGGCACAAACCAAATATCTCAACCATGGTGCACCAATTTGATGATTTTTATCCAAGAACGTGCACATTTTCCTTCTTCAATTGGTGGATGTTGATCTTCTTTGGCACTCTATTTTAAACTCAATTTTTTAGTCTATATTCAAGGTAATATTGAATGGACTCACAGCCTACATGGGCTCTCATCTGGTAATATATTTATTATTGGCACACCAATCAATCATCATAAATTATTGGCGGAAGTTCTTTCAAGAAAATGGCACAAGTGATTGTAGCAACACTAAAATTAGGGTGATATTAAGAAGACCTTTAGCTTCAAAATTGAGCTTGAACAATCAAAGGAAATGAAAATTTTACAATAGTATACTCTCTTTAAAATAAGAATTACTTAAAGTTTGAATTTAAACTTTATAACATACTATTCATATCAATTTTAATTAGGCCTCTTCAAGCTATAATTTTCATCAAAATTAAAATGGTTTTGAAATTTTTTAATCTATAATTTTATATATATGATTTATAATAATCATATATATATATATATATATATATATATATATATATATATATATATTTTGTGTGATTGTAGCTCTTAAAATATTACATTGTTTATTTATGCTGATAATTAATCATATATTTTTTTGCGATCCTTTATATGTTTTAGTAAGCCACTTTCCCAATTGTACATGGTGATTTCTCCCCATTTGTATGGGTATTATTTCCCAGGATTCTTCCCTTCTCCTTTCTCTCTTGCTTTTTATCTATTTAGATTAAATTTTCTCTATTTTTTGGCTTTGATTTTATAATTGTGCTTGTGCTTATGGATGCCATACTTTAAATATTGATTCATGATTTGCTCCTGGGGAATCTTGATGCATCTCGTTGGTTAAAATTTGGATTAAACAAAAATGGTACTATTCTAAATCTTTAAAATCATTTTAATGTGCTTGTTGGTAAAGATGGTGGTGAGTCTTTTGATTTTGTTTCTACTCTTTTTATTGCTCTTTTAATGATGATGTTGTGGTGGAAAAATTGGCTAAGCCTTATGAGTTTTACTATTTAGTGGGTAATTTGCTCTTGATGCTATCCATGGAAAATATTTATTTTCATTCTAAATTAAAATGTTTTTTATGTTTAATGATTCTCGACATATTTTGATTCAATTAACGATTTGGATTCTTGTGTTTTTTTAAGACGTTCTTATTATGTGTTCAACTACCAAATGCTTATTAAAATGGACCCCTTACATACATTAAAGAGAATCCTATTGTTCCGGTTTGGTTATTTCCCAATCTTCATGGCTTCTTTAATGAATTCTTTTTTATGTGGTGGTATTTTCTAATTGGATCAAAGCTCTAAATTCCTTATATGATGTTCTTGTGGAAGTGGATATTACTAAAAAATATCTAAGGAAATTTGGATGAAAATGGATAAAAAAAATAGAATTTGAAAATTTTCTATATTTTGTTCTGGAAAATTCATGGTCATGGCTTTTCTTTGACTATTTATAGCTCACCCACATTTAGAAAAGAATTCTTTGGTCTCCAAATCTATTGGTACTAAGGACAATATGCAAGAAACATCAAGGAGAAGCCCCATTAGCGATAAAATAAGCAAACTCTTTGGCATAAAATTGATCCAAAGTTGAATATGGCAGATCAATCCCTCAGGCACAAACTAATGAAGGATCATTTCTCATGGTGGATTCCCAAATACAAAATCATAATTGTTCTAATTCGATTATCTCTCTTGTTTATTCTAAATAATGCTAATTGTTGTACTATGTCATCTCAAAGCTAAGATCAATTAAATGAAGGTTAGTTTGGATGCATATTTGATAACTTTCACTCCGGATCTATTTGTGTTCTTCCCCATTCTTTCCACCAACGCTTTGGACCAAAATTCTAAAACTAGATGCATGAAAACAATGAGTTGGAAGAGGGATTTAACCTTCAGAATCTACAATAAACAATTTGGAATCTCCTTATTGAGGCTGGTTTGGAAAATGATTTTCATATTATCTCAAAAGGAAAAACAAATCACATAAATCTAAATCCCCTATCTTTGCCATAATTACTAGATACTCCTTATCCTAAATGAATATCTCTTTCACATTTGGAATGAGAGGATAGACTCCTCTTTTAATAGACTTAGAAACTTAGTTCATAACCATAACATTTCTTTGCTGGCAAATTTGGAACCCTTTATTCTTCCTTCTAACATCCAAATTATGGCTAGAATGATTGATTTTTAGTTCTTTGCTAATTCAAGTAATAAAATTTGGATCTTTTAAAAAAATCCTTTTGATTTACATATTATTGGGACCTTCACAGGTTGTGAATACTCAAATCACATGGCAATTGGTCTCTTTGGATCCTTTGTCATGCTTTCAATAAGTATGGTGAAGGAACCTATGGACGATAAATTAATTTCGACATATTAATTCATTTGTAGTTAATATTTACTTCCTCGATGGAACAAAGTGAAACCCTCTAATTATCTATGAAAGAATTTAATAATACTTGATTGTCATTTGGCCATCTATTTTAATTCACATGGAATAATCAAATGTGGAAAAGACTTGATAGGATCATGTTTAATGATTTATGGACTCTTTTCTAAATACATTGGTTGAACATCTTAGTAGAACCCTATCCGATCACTCTCCTTTGCTTATTTCCACTAATACAAATCCCTCCTCTCTACTCCTTTCATTTTCAAAATATGTGGTTCTTTGGATACTAGAATTAAGGAGGTGGTGGCTATTAAAGATCCTTTTATCACTCTGTTTATGATAAGACTTTATTTGAAATTAAAAAGGCATAAACAATTGCTCAAATGGTGGAATAAAATGTTTCAAAATAACTCTAGCATTAAAGAATTAGAGCAGAGGTCATATCATTGAGAAGTGGTTATCGGATCTTCAGACTCTTTTATTAAACCAGGCAAAGATAAATTATCCAAATATAAAGATATGGAGAAAACTTACAGGAGACAAACTTGCTAAGAAACTATCGAAGGCATAGGAACCAAGTATTTTCACGTTATTCAATAAGAAAAAAGCCTTGCATTAAAAATTAAAATTCATAATAGTTGGATTTAATGAAAATGAACTTGTTGGTGTTTCTTATTTCAATAACATGCTTAATAATCATGTGAGTGAGGAGGATTTGGCTAGTCGAGGTTATCCCAAAATCATAACGAAAATGACAACATAATGCTTACATCCTTACCTTCAAGATGAAATTCATCACCATTAGTGTGAATATAGATTCTGGTTGGAATGGATTCACTCTCTCTTTTTCAAAATGTTGGAATGTTATCAAAGATGATGTGGCTAAGCGGTTCTTGATTTTTTAGAGGACCACCCTCCCATTCTTCTCTAGTACTTCCATTGTACTAATTTCAATGAAAACCTTGAACATTGGAATCAATTTAGGCCCATAAGTCTTTGCACATTAATATAGCTCATATCCAAGATCCTTGCTAAAGATTGGGTATGCTACTTCCCAAAATCATTTCTCTAATCAAACTCTTTGTTAAAGGTCGATCTATTTCGATAATGTATTATTGTCTCAAGAAATTGTCCATGATTTAAACACTAAAGTTGATGTGGGAATCTAGTCCTTAAATTGACATATCAAAAGCATATGATAACATTAGTTGGTCATTTATCTACCAAATTTTATCTTTGGCTTCTCCTTCATTAATTTAATTAAGAATGATATTGAAAATTCAAAGTTTTCCTTACTTATTAATGGTAAGATCTATGGCTTCTTTGGATCATGGATGGTATGAGGATCACCTTTCCCTTTCTTTTATTTTGTGAAATATCTTTCTAACCTTAAACTTATGTTTCTAATGCCCAACATGTGCTGAGACTGTGGTTTTCTATTTCTCACCTTTGCTTTTACGGTTGATTTCATTATCTTGCATTGGTCTACTATTACATTAAGAAATTGTATAAATTTCTTATTCATTTTGGAGGAGAGTGTCCTTAAAATTAATCGATAAAAGTGGCTTCATTATTAATAACTCGATCCCTATTCTTAACAATATCAAGAATATCACAGTTTTGAACAATATACTCTTCCCATTAAATATTATTTATATGTCTGGTGCTAAAATATATTTCCTTTTTGATGAAGTAATTCAAAAAAATCTATAAGAAAATCTCCTCATGAATTCCACCTTCTTTCTTTTGGAGGTTAGTCCTCATCAGTATTCTACTCCTTACCCTTCTATCACTTTCCACTATTGTCCCTACCACTATTAATAAGATAAACCATTTTTTAATAAATTCTTGGGATCAAACTCATCATCTAAACACCTTGGGCTAGTGGACAAGTGTTGGCCCTTTGAATGAAGGTGGCGGGTTGTAAAACTTTACAAGAGTTCATCAAATGTTTTCACATAAAATGTGGTGGAACCTTAGAAGTAATTACTTATGGTCAAATTTTATGCTTTTAAATCTTGTAAACATCCATTAATTTGCAGCTTCAAAATGGGAGATCTCCTGGGTGGAAAAGACTTTGTAACATTAAGTGGGAGGCTGAAGAGCTTATATCATGGGGTGTTAATTCTAGTTCATCCTTTTTTTGGCAAGATAATTTGCTGGGTGAGGGTTCTATAGATGCACTACTTAACACCCATTCAATCGAAAGGATTAAAGTAAGTTACTTCATTACTCAAAACTCTTTGAATATTGCTCAACTAGGAGCCTTATGTCCCTAATACTATCATCAAAAAATTTCTGAATATCATCCCTACAACTAATAAAATGGATCAAATTCTATTCAATAAATCGACTACTGGAGACTTTGTTTTAAGGATGTATGGCAGACTATTAGATCTAATAATCAAGACTCTCCAATATTTTTCAAAATCTGATGTAACGTTATTCCAACCACCTTTTCGGTTCTCACTTGGCGTATTCTTAAACAATATATTCCATGGATGCCATTCTACGAAAAAGGATTCCATCTCCCTTCTAAGTGTCAATGTTGTTTCCACATAGAAACTTTTCGCTTATATTTGGTATGATAGTTTGTTGAACACTTTACTATTTGATGGATCCCTTTCTTTCATAAATCTATCTTCTATCCTATGCCACGAAGGTCATGTCAAATGTGTGCTTGCTATTACTCTATTGTGGTATATCCGGATGGAAAGAAATGAAGCTAAACATAATGACATTCCCATGAATTTTCAATGCATCATTGCTAAAGCTAAAGATAAAATTTCCTCCCTTTACAAAGCTAAACTTCGCCTATAAAGATGTTAAAGATTGTCTCATTATCTTGGGATTTCTCTCTTGTCGACTGAATTTGATTATATTTGTAAGACTATTTATTGGACTAAACCTCAAAACCATACTATTAAGGTGAACATGGATGGTTAGTTGCTAATGGTTTCTATGGATTTGGGTATCTTAAGAGATTTTAAAGGAATGATGATTGCCGCTTTTGCTATTCCTTTAAGACCTTGGTTTCTTTTTTTGAACTCTATGGCCTTCACTATAGGATATTATTATGCATTAAAAGTTTTAAAAAAATATGGCTTGAAACTGCTTTCTTGCTCTTGAATTTACTAAATTTAGCTCATGATAATGCTGAAGTATATTATACTCTCAATCATACAAGAAGGCTTCTTACTTCCTTGATTATCACATCTCATATTCATCAAGAAGAATTCTTATCGGATTTTTGGCTAATAAGGGTGCAAAGTCCTATGGTTAAATTATTTTTCAATGATAATATTCCTTATTAAAGATTGTTTTGTGAATTTTGATAGATATGGTCTCCCTATGTTAGAAAAATGTAAGCTTCTATGTTTGGAACTTGGATATTGTCTGATTGGTGGAGATTTCCCATCTTTTTCATCTCTTTTGCAATTTTATAATACTAGATTCACTCATATTTTTTTACTCGATTTTTTTGAGGAACTTGTCCCTTGATGTTTTAATAAGATGGTTTTGATGGTTGGAGAGGAAATTTCCTCCATGCTGGGTGGGTCGTGGCTGGTTGTTTATCATCCATTGCTGTTAAGCAGAATGCTACCTAAGACTCCTTTGGGCGACATAAGAAATGCTACTCCAAGTATAGAATCGATTTTTCTCCTGGGAAAAGTTTGTATGATGTTATCTTTTTCTTTATTAGATGGAATATGGATATCATTGGTTACTTAGTGACGAGGTGGTGTTTTATTCCATCGGGTAGGAATTATTTTCTTGGTCCAAGTTGCCTTTTAACCTTTGTCTTCTGTTTCTTTTTCTTTTGTTTACATTTCTTTTTTTGGCGTTTCTGGTCTTATATATATTCTGGATTGGTTGTACGGTTTTATTGATAAAGAGGGAAATGTTTGTTTCTTTGGTGTTGGTTGTCTCCCTTTGGTTGGGGATTGT
The DNA here is from genome assembly GCA_021442155.1 of Cymbidium sinense. NCBI lineage: Eukaryota > Viridiplantae > Streptophyta > Magnoliopsida > Asparagales > Orchidaceae > Cymbidium > Cymbidium sinense. The sequence goes on along the minus strand of CM038227.1, from coordinate 30,456,894 downwards.
GGTGCCTTGCATGTTGCAATTTTGGTATAGGGCTCATAATAAAATTTCTAATTGTATATTCATAGATTTCTTATCGTATCCTGGTTTTATTACATGGAGGTTGTCGGTTGTCTATTATTACCTCACCTTGCTTTCTCTCATGTTGGTTATGCCATGATCTATAAACATATTTTGATGGCTCAGTTGTAAGGTGATTTGGTTTCATCTAGTGGATAGCAACTACTTTTTTATTTCGCTTATATCAAGGTTGTGAGCTTTATAATTTTCTTGAATGGAGCGGTCCTCTGGTTTGTTTTCTCTGTGTCAATTAAATCTCCGATTTGGATGGTAGTAGCATATGTATGGTACCCCGGTAGGATATGTTTGTGGTTGTCCCAAACTAGTGGATTGATTCCCGCTTTCTCCGCATTATGGTTTTCAAATATAATTATTTCCTCTCTTATGGGTACTGGCGGCATTCAAGATATTTGCAGTGTCTTCTTTTATTGCGGTTCACTAATTTTGTTGGATCAAAGCTCTTTTACTCTCTTGGATAGCGGATATTCATGCAAGGTTTGTTTCTTTGTTATTGGGGTTTGTATTTTCTTTTGTTGTGTGAGTTTTGTACTTAGATAGGAGTTTCTTTGTTTAGGTTGATTGTATCTCTTTGAGCGGCAGTCTCAGAGTTTAACCCCTTTAAGGATCTTGTAACATTTTTGTTTGAGCAATAAAATTCCCTATATGGGGTTCCAAAAAAAAAAGTATTTATGTAAGAGAGCATCTAATAATTTGGTTGCCATTTGGAATGCTAATCCCATTTGCTCCCCTAGCTTTTAGTCTCTCGGTGTATCGGCCCGTGAGTGCTTGGTATTCTTTCATCTAGCATTTCGCTGCTTGCCCCTAGACTCCGGTAGTTTCCTTTTCATTGAGCCACATTGAGACTTGCAAACCACCTACGCTTTTCAATCATTCGGATAACGCTTGCATCCTCTATCTTATAAGTTAACGATGCTTATTCTCACATCCAAATGCGCTTTTGAACATTTTAGTATTTGGTTGCAAGTAAAGTAAAATTCAAATATAATACATTTTAAATACACAGAAAAACTAGTTTCGTGTATTTGTAATTAGCCAGTTGGGCTAATTCAAAACACGCCAATGTAAGTGCTGATACCGGCCGTCGCCTCCACCACCGATGTCAAAACCTTCAATTTACTTTACATTACATTTTATCGACCAAACCCAAAAAACATAGTCATGAATTTGTAAAGCTCTCAACCAAATAATTATAAAGTAATCATTTTACACTGAATTCATTTTACACTGCATTCCTTTAACACTACATTCCAAATGCAGACAATAAACAGTATAGACTTACTAACAAGCATCATCTACCAACATGAAGCTTCCTTAGCAAAGCATCCTTAGTATAAGCTAAAATTCAACTCTACTTTCTTATAACTTATAATTCTCTCTCTCTCTCTCTCTCTCTCTCTCTCTTTGGCAATTGATGTAAGCAGAACTCTCTAAGTACATTTTATTTTCTTAAAACATTACATTTAGAAATATTCTTAATTCATTATTGATTAAGTGCATACTAATCTAGATGTAGTCTTCTTTAGATATTGAAAGATTCAACCAGATTATAATTATTATTTATATAATAAAAATTGTACTTTATTGACACAAAAAAGTAATTCTATTTTGTGAAAAATGTTCGAAACTTAGAAAAGTTTTTCATATGAAAGAGTGATTATGTATATTTTTAGGTGGACTTGATTACCCATGTGTGGAGTACTGAGTCCAAAATTATTCCTATAACTTCTTGGGTTGTATGGTATGTTTAGCTAATATCTGTTTTGCAAGTTTAGTTAGATTTATCTTTCCCATTTTAATGTAATTTTGTATTTAAGATTAATAATGAATGTTATGGGGGATGAAAGTGGTCATAAGACTCTTATGTACCATGTGAAACCTTAGCAAACTATATCCCAAGTCCAAATGAAGAAAGAAGAAAGAAAGAAAGAAAGAAAGAAATGAAGAATGAAAACCCCATAACATGAATTCTTTCTAAATTGTAATTATTCTTTTGTAATCTAGGTTGTATATAAGGGTAGAGCTAGCTACCCACTTTTCTTTTCAGTTTGTCTATGGAGCCCACCACATCGCCTCTTATTCTTTTGCACTAGTTTTATAAAATTATTTGGTATTTGTTTAGCTTGTGCATTAAGATGACATGATTTTTCTAGTTTCTTCATTGATTGATGAATGACCTAGATGCGATTAGACTCTTAGGAAAAAATAAATTTTCTATCCAATTAATCAACTCAAAATTAAAATTAACAACTCATAACCTCACCTAAAAGCTTAGGACATAAATCAAGATAATAAAAGAATTAGCAACCCCTTAGCTTGATGTTGTATGTCTCACATCATGCATAAAATATATTGCTTCACTCTTGTTAATGGAGGGCTTCCACCTTTGCATGAAAAAAGACCTTTGAGACCCATGGTGAAAATGCACCTCCTTCTTACTGATTTTTATATAATAAAACTTCTTATGCATTAGGCATATGAAATCTCATAGCTTTGTGTCAAATAAATTATCCAAAATTATAATAAAACTTAACAAAATTAGCATTAGATTAAGTCATTTATTCATGCCCTTCATGATCTAGTCTTTTAGGGAGTATGTTTAAGGACTTAATCTCTTTCTAAATAAACAATAGCCTAGCTATCTTGCAATTTGTCTACCTATATTTAAAATCATAGGAGGAGTTAGTTCGTAGCTACTCCCCAACAGTTGTTAGGCCAACAGTCGGGTGATTTATCCTCTCTTGTGGAGGTAAACAATATACACATTTTTGCCTTAGATTTAGGTCATGCTTTGGCTCTGGCAAATCTCCCTAGATTTAGGTTCTGAGGTCGATGTTTTCTTTTGCGGGCTATAAGCATAAATCCTCACCTCTTAGGCATTTCCATGATCTTGTATTATGGGATTGTAAGCCCTAGATTTCTAATAAAAATTCAACTCAAACAATTAAATCTCTTCAAATTTTAAAAATATGAAGCCCAACCATAGGATAGTTTAGGATACTCACTAGGTTTTACATGTGAGCATTACTCATCTCCATTGGTTTTGATAATAACTCCATCCTTTGATCAATCTCAATTGATCTTCTAAAAATAACCAATTTGTTGATAGTCTATCTTTGAAATCTTTGGAGACAATGATCATTTACCTTAATCATATTTTAAGGAATCTCATTCTTTATGATGTAATTAACAATGGGGCTTGCCTGGAACTTAACGAACACGGTTTAAAATAAATTACTTTTCATATAAAGTAGGAGAAGAATCTCTAGTACATTCAAAGACCCATTGTCCTTAGGAGTCCTTAATAGGTGATTAGGTCTATTGTAGGATGGTGACTTGTATGAGATAGTACATCATTCCTCAATATGCGATCACTCTAATAAGAACATTTTGATCTACATGGTCAACAACATACCAAAATTTTATTTTTCAAATTCCCCAAAGAGTTTGAGAAATAAAAATAAACACCATACTATTAATCAATGTATTTATCACAAGATTAGTGAGAGTAAATTCAATATTTTAATGCTATATGTTGATAATATTCTAATGGCTAGTAGCAATATGGACCTTTACATGAAAATAAGAGATTTCTTATAAATTAATTTAAAATGAAAGATCTTGGGAATGCGTCTTTTATATTGGGTATACAAATTCATCAAGATCGTTCTTTTGGTATACTTAGTTTATCACAAACAACATATATCGATAAAGAGCTTAGTAGAATTGGAATGAAAGATTGTGCAAAAAGATACACACATGTTGAAGGTGATAAGTTCATTACTTCATTGTCTAAGAAATGAATTAAAAAGAAAGAGATAGAAAAGATCCCTTATGCATCTGTAGTATAGAGTCTTATCTATGTTCAAGTTTGTATACTTTCAGATATTACATATATTATTGGAATGATTGATAGATATTTAAGTAACCCAAAATGAATCATTGAAAAATAATAAAATGGGTTATGCAATATCTAAACAGATTAATATATTTTATGCTCACATATCGGATCATTTAGAGATCTTGGGGTACTCTAATTTTGATTTTGATTGCCTGATTGTAGAAGATCCACTTTATACATTATTTTCATATTAGCTAGGGAGCTATATCTTAGAAGAGTGTTAAAATCAATCATAGTTTTTTCACTACGCATAATTTATAGATTATGAGGCATCAAATTAAGAAATATGACTGAAATTTTATTATCGGGATAAATATATTTGATGTAATAGAGATCATTAAAAATAAATTATGATATGAGCAGCTAAGTTGTATTCAAAGAATAAGAGAAGTTAGTCAAAATCAAATCATATTAACATAAAATTTTTATTGTAAAAAAAAGGTTACGAGTTCTCAAGTATCTATGGACCACAAATCTTTTGATTGTAGATTTACTTACAAAAGATTTACCACCTAAATTATTTCATAAATATGTGACATGAGAGTTATTTACTTTGATAATATGCTAGAATAGTATGAGTTATTTTTATGATATTTAATAATTGTAAACATGTTTTTTGATCACACTAAAGTATTATTATTACATTATTATTTAAAACTCTAAAATAAACTTATGTAACTATATTTATAACTTTTTTTAAGTTATTAAATCGAGTTGGAAATATGTATGTATATGATCACATAAAATTTTCATGCTACACATCCATGATCTATGTTGTTAATCATATTGATTTAGTAATCGATGAGTCTTGTTATAAAAAATTATAACAAATATTACTTTGATTATATATCAAGTTTGTTAATGACAGATTGTCTAAAGATATTTTTTTGTGAAGATAGCAAATATAAAGCTCTTAAGATATTAATAATGTATGAGTAAGTGGAAGATTGTTGGAAATGTTGGATGTGGGCTTACACACACACACACACACAAGAAAATATAAGGGTTTGTGTGTGTGGGCTTACAATAATAATAATAATAATAATAATAATAATAATAATAATAAATGGGCCTAAGTAATCTATTTTATAAGATTTTGGTTTTTTAGTTTAAGTTATAGATGAATTTTGGAGGGTTTTATTATCTTATTTTATATATAAGTGCATTTTGATTTTATAGTTTTTCTTCATGACAACATTGAATTAATTTTCTTAATTACAATCTAATATTTTGATTCAGATTATAGTTCTCAATGTTGGATACAACAAATTATGTTGCTTACTACATTGTTTTTTTTGTTAGTTAATAATTATTACATGGGTTAATATATATATATATATATATATATACACACATGCAAAACACATGCCACACAATTCTTATGTATTTATATATTTAATACGTAAACTTCAAATTTTACATATATATAACACCCCAATCTTAAAAATCATATGAAAAATATCATCATCACTTACTTATTAAATGTAAAAGTCACATTTTTAAGCATAAAAAATATTATATAAGTAAATATGTAACTTTAGGTACTAGATTTGTAAATCTTTCATATATATATGTATATATATATACATATATATACTTATTTATTTATTTGTGCTTTAGTTAGATTGTTGGCAAAGAGAAAGAGAGTAATAAATTGTATGTCGGCAAACCAATATGTCATGAAAATGGCTAATTGTTCATAAGATTGAGTTTGTAAAATTGATAATTATGAATTTATAATCAACAAATAAAAAATTATACCTCCATTTTGTTCACTTTGATTCCGCTCAAACAATTCTTTATAGTTGATGTCCCATTTTAAGATAGCATGCCTCACGTAATTTTCCTAATTATGAATCTTATCATGGAGTCTGGATTTTAATCCACAACAATATTAACACCATACCAGCCAAGCCTTGATAAGATTTTGCTCATCTCACTCTAATGAAATTGATTGGCCTCACGTAAGGATGATCTTAATAGGCCTATTATTATGGTTCAATATATGTCTAGAAACTAATATTAAGATATAGACTATCATATTAGGATAATAGTATCTCAAGTATAGTTTTTTATGTTGATTTTGATAAATTAAAGTATAAACATATCATCAATATCAAGAGTCTCACTTAGATATATCTTAGAATGTATATAACCTTAAGGAGCAAAGTCCCTTTCAAAGAATGATCAACTCAAATTAACTACTTAATTTAACATGATCTTAAAGCTTTGATTTATGAATATTTTACATTAATTTAAGTAAGATTTATTAATGATTGAATATTATGTTTAAGAATTTAAAAAATAAATAGATAACTTTTTATAAAGATTTTTGATAAATTGTAGGTAGTCATAAGAAATAAATTATGAAATTTTAATTTAAATATATTATCATATTTAACCAAAAATATTTATTATTTTCTATTGAATAAAAATAATTAATTCGATAAAATGAGAGTTAATAAGTGAACATATATTACTAAATAAATATAATAAAATTCTTAAATGATCAATATGAATGTTAAATTAAAATATAATCAAGTGAAGGTAAATATATTTTAAATTATTACATAGTTGAACATGAACAACATACATTTATTTAATAATTTTTGTGTTAAGAATGACTAGATAACTTTTTATAAATATGATTTTTAAAAATTTAGAAGATGAATAATTAATTTTTTATAAAGATTTTGATAAATTGTAGGTAGTCATAGAGATAAATTATGAAAAATTATTTTAAATATATTGTCATATTTAACCAAAAATATTTATTGGTTTCTATTGGATACAAATAATTAATTAGATAAAATGAGAGTAAATAAGTGAACACATATTACTAAATAAAAATAATATAATTTTTAAATGATCAATATGAATGTTACTTTAAAATATAATCAAGTAAAGGTTAATATATTTTAAATTATTATATAGTTGAACATGAACAACATACATTTATTTAATAATTTTTGTGTTAAGAATGACTAGATAACTTTTTATAAATATGATTTTTAAAAATTTAGAAGATGAATAATTAATTTTTTAGAAAGATTTTTGATAAATTGTAGGTAGTCATAAGAGATCAATTATGAAAAATTATTTTAAATATATTGTCATATTTAACCAAAAATATTTATTGGTTTCTATTGGATACAAATAATTAATTAGATAAAATGAGAGCTAATAAGTGAACACATATTACTAAATAAATATAATAAAATTCTTAAATGATCAATATGAATGTTACTTTAAAATATAATCAAGTAAAGGTTAATATATTTTTTATTATATAGTTGAACATGAACAACATACATTTATTTAATAATTTTGTGTTAAAGACATAGATTGTTTATTAAAATACGAAGTATTAATAATAAAAATATAAGTCATAAACTTTATAATTGATAGAAATGTTATTTAATTATGACACATGTCAATAGAACTAATCATAATGTAAAGACATAAATAAAAGATTAAATGGATAATTAAAAATTCAGTAAAAAATTATATAAATTAGAAAATAATAATGAAAATGAAGTATTACTTGATGAAATTGTCTTGTAGAACAAATATACTATTTCATAAAATGATTTTTAACCATTCTCTAATTTTATTTTTTTCAAACTTCTATCAAAGCCATTTGTTAATTGAACAATGAATGTAAGTACTCGATGCACATAAATTTTTATGTTGTGCCTTAATTGAAAATCTTGGGGACCAATGAAGTTTGTGATATTATCTTTATACTCACTATCTAATTCCTATGAGGAAAATAAATAAATTAAATAAATTTGAAAAATATAATATATTATTTAGAAATTTAAAAGAAATCTATTAATTGATTACCTTTATTTTTTCAGATCTATTAAATACTAATAATAAAACCTCATCATCAAATAATATAAATGTAGAATTTGAGGTTGCAACATCTAATTTAATGAGATATCTATATGAAAAAAATCAATATAAGAAACATAATAACTATTAAATATAAATCATTTTAATTTCATAAATTATTTACCTCAAACTATATTCTACAATTTTTATTTGAGAACTTGGTATATTCTATTGAATCTTCTTTTATAACTACCTTTGATTTACATGTACTATATGCATTATACTAAAGGTTTCCTTCTTCTTTTATTCCTTTTGTAGACACCCTTGTATCATAGTACTTGATCTAGTAAAATAATAATTATTATTATAAAATATTATTTTAAAAATACATAATTTTTATATACATACCTCTCACGATAAATGCTCGGATGTATGGATCTTAAAAAAATCAATTACATATCATTAGTTAATTGACACGGGGTATAGAATTTCATTAAACCTATAATTTAAATTTCAAGTTAACAAGTAATTATTATAATAAACTAATCAAGCATATTTCAAAAAAACTTACATACCAATCCTTTATTTTTTTCTATCAAATCTAGATTAATTTCTAAACTTTGATGATGTTGTTGACAATGCAAAACCTGTAATTTTAAATATATAATGATTATAAAAAAAATTAAAAATCAATACAATATATAAATTGTTGTAACCATTAAAATTCTGAATTACAAAATATTAAAATATATTTAAGAATATTATATCATTATAATATTTTCCAATAATTAATTTAGCTAATATTATTTAAAACTCATCTTTTATTTTTCTAATTGTTGGCCTTATGTAGCTAATTCTTCCCACAATGTGAAAGTAAATAAATATCTAGCAATATATATATATATTAAAATATTTTTCTTAAGTTCAATCTAAGTGTCATACCTTAATCCAAAACTTGTAGGTCTCCCTGATAATTTTTTATCCATCTCTATACACCAATCTAACGTCTTTAACTTTCATAACCAATAGAAGAATATATGTTTCAAATATAAATAAATATTATTAATATTAAAAATTTCATATAATAAGAAAGAAAAATATAATAAAACTAAGAAAATTTGTACATGAAGGTGAATTTGGATTTGACTTCATCGATATTGTTGATAATTTAGTAGATGATGAAATTATTATCATCAACTTCGTATTTTTTTGTGAGATTATTTTATATAATCTAAAATTTGTCATTCACATTATAATTTTATTTTATATTTTAAATTTGACCATTTGATATCATATATATCTTGCCAATATTTAATTTGTTAGTAAAGTTATTGATAATATCATTGTACATTATTGCATATATCTTTGAACAATGTTCATAAGAGAGAAATCATTGAAATTAAAGTTAATTATTTTAAAAAAATATTGATTATAAAGAATATAATACAAAATCATTACTAACAAAATTGTATATAATAATATAATAAAATCCAAAAAATATTTAATTGTAATAATTAATTACTTTCACATCTATCAAAGTAACTTTTGGACCTTTCCTTGTCAGTTTAAAATCTTTTATATTCTCTTTTGTAACTAAAACTTTTATGCTCTAGTAACATTGATGCAGTGCTAATTGAGTGATAATATTTGATGAATCCATAAATATTGACCAATCATAATTTTTTTAAAAATATTTAGTGTTGTTAGCATATGCTTAAGTGAAAATGTATTATGATATTTCAATAAAAGAATAAATAAAATTTATTCATATCAATAAAGATTAAAGATTTTTTTATATACCTAAAGATTATTAAGAAGATATTAGTATATTTTTTTGTATACAATATTTCTTGTATAATGACCTTGCGATGCATATTTATCGTGGATGATAAGCACTTTTGTGTTGTTCATTGAAATTCCTCTAGATAATGCAACATATAATTGTTCATGAGAATACATCTTTGAGGAAGATATATTCCAAAATTAGGTATTGTTTGACCTTGCTTTATGATTGTCATTGTAAAACATAGATGCATTGGAAATTGTTTTCGTTTAAATTCAAATGGTAGAGTTTCATGTCACTTGGACATAAAGGTATTCTTGGGATCAAAATAATTTGCTAGAAGGTTGATATTTCTGCAAGAATAACATTCTCTTTAAATAATTTGCAAATCATTCTTGTTTTATTGCATAATCCATTTGAAAGATCTAAATTTCTTAATAACATTATTGGACAATTTTTTTTAGAACAAGTCGATGTGGAGGAAGTCCATTAGGTGCCAGCAGTTGAAATTTCACATAGAGATTAGATTTTCCATCAATAACACTGTCAAAATTGAAGTAATTTATCTAATTTCCTGGAAAATATTTTTTAAGCTTTTGATTTATCTTATGAGCATACATATTTTTTGTTGCTAAGATAGCTCTTTTCATAATGTAATCAGTTGATATAGCATTTTCATGCAAACATGAATATATATCATTTATTAATAAATCTTGAATCTTCACCACTCACATAGTTTATTATCATCTCATTTAGAATCTTTACTAATCAATCTTGGTTTCTCATCTCCATTTCCAATTCTAAGTATGAATTCAGAAAATAATGAATCATTTTTTGCTCTCATATTCTTTTTTAATTTAAAAACTTCTATATCTGACCATAAATATGACTTAACTAAACTATGCTTAATAATTTCATTTTTTGATGCACGTCATACTCTTTTACAACTTATCGAAAGTCACCTTCAAATACAATCATTTTGCCACTAAAATAAATAGAGTTATTCATAATATCTCTTAATGTTCGTCCAAAGACTTTTATTGATGTTAGTTTTACCATTGGCTTCATCCCAAATTATAATACTTGATTTTCTTAAGTAATAATGCAAGACCACTTTGATTTGGTATTGCACATCTACTTGATTATGTTGCATTTATTGGTATTTTAAATGTTGAATGTGTTGTTCGACCTCCTGGCAAGATTGATGTTGTTACCCCACATGTTGCTATTACTATTGCTATGTGACCATCCATTCTTAAGATTGCAAGTAATGCTCGATATAAAAATATCTTTTATGTACCACCATGACCATCTATAAAAAATATGTCATTCTTCTTATGATATACCGGTTTATAATTTCTACATATGCCTTTTCATCTACATTAAGTCTCGGATTATGTTAATATCTCCACTTGGTGTCGTTACATTTAATTCTTCCATTAGCTCCCTCTTTTAAAATTCTTCATCTTTCTCAAATGAAGTAATATTTTCTCAGGGCAATTTAGGTAGATCAAATTCAGATATACTCTTACCCATTCTCTCAATAAATACTTTGATGTTTTTTTAATGATTTTCTCACACATAATTCTTCAAAAAGACTACCATTATTTTGATAATCTTGAAATAATTATTTCATAGTTGATTTATATTTGTAGACTAACAGTAAATTAAATAATTAGCAAAAAAAATAGTCGTATTTCAAATGGCATTTGAAAATTGGATGCATTGTTTAAATATTCTGAAATATAGTCACCAGTTTCCAACAAACCATGCTTCTGTACAGCTTCTTTAAATGTGAAACACTGTCTTTTTTGTACTTTTCATAAATCAATAAATGATGTTTGTCCATAAGCATGATTTAATAACATTCTTAAATAATATCTTTCACCCTTGATGGATTTGCGTATTTATGCGACCAATTTGCTCAAACTTTTGTCATTTTTCCAAAAAAATTTTGTCTTATCCGAGACATATTTTCTAGAATTTCACTATATAGATATTGTTTTTGCCTCGATCTCTTTTAATTAACTCAAAAACTATGACAACATAGTTTTTTTGATATTACTAAATGTTAATAAATCACATAAATTCGATTTTATTTATAATATATAGCATGCTTGTCTTCTAAATGTATAAATTACACACTAATGGATACATCTCATTTAAATCAAATTCAAATATTCTCCATAATGCTTCTAGGGTTGATGCCCATCTTCCATCTTAATACAGTTGAATCTCATCAAAATTTTCTCTCTACGTTGCTGTGAAATTAAAATTGATATTTTATCATTATGTTGACCTTACTTTTGGAATGAGTTCTCAATCTCCTCATCATAGATCTAGGACTCTTCTAGACACTAAGATCTTCTTAGTCTTAAGATACTTCTAGTGATTTGGTGAACACTTAACCTAAGCCTAGAGGCTTAGAAGGGTTAGTCATAGGAGTTGGCTATGCCTAAAGGACTTAGGGAGACTTACCTACCCTATAGTCTAAACCTAATCAATCTTCACTTTCTCAAATCAAACCCCAAATTAAAATTTGAATTCAAATTCAAAATTCCAAAATTTACAATCAATCTCAACCTCAAATCCAAGCTCAAAATCCTTCTAAGCCATGATTGAATCCATGGATTTAGCCCTACCCAAATAAAATTCAATCAAACCCAACTCTAAATGATTGACACCCATGATCAAATCCAAGCTTTAAACCCCTCTTAAGCCATGTAATCTGATTCTACAAACTTAGCCAAATCTCCGCCCAATTCAATCCAAATTCAATTGATTTCTTCTTGAGCGAATCATATATTCAATCATCTTCACAAATATAAATGAAATCTACTCTCGAATGATCAAAATTCAATCAAACTAAATCAAATTCTCTTATAAGCCCTTTGGACCTACCTTGATGAGCTTGGCTAAATTTACTTTCAAATCACTCCAAACTCATTTGATTTTCTTATAAATCAACTATTTCTTCAAATATCTTCCCAAATATAATTGAAACCTACATTTAAATGACCAAAACTAAATCCAAAATCAAATCAAAACCTAATCAAAGACCCTTTCCAATTCTTTAGACTTAACCAAATCCCATCCAAATCAAGTCAAAACCAATAGATTTTTTCTTGAGTCAATCATTCCTCCAACCACCTATCAAAATATAAATGAAACATGCAATTATCAAACCAAACTAAGATCAACCCAACTCAAAATCAACTTAGCCCTTTTGACTTGAAATTTTAAATGAACCAGATTCTAAATTGATTGTAAATTTATATTTTAATCCTAAACTCATATATAAATTCAACTAGTCCTAAATCAAACCAAAATCAAGACAATTGACCCATTTAGGTTCACTTGATCCAAAGTGACCTAAAGAACCATTTGAGCCAAGTTCCAATCTAACCCAAATTGGATTGAACCAAGCTCATCAAATCCTTTCACCCTGATTGTTGACCACCCTAGGATCATCAATTATCACAAATTAGGTCAAACCAAGTCAACTTTGTCATTTGATCAAGTCAACCCCCTTAACCCATATGAACCAAATTAGCCAAAAAACCTATCATACACTAATGAAATTGAAACCATGGCTTAACACCAACCCATGATCAATGATTGAACATGACTTGATCAATTGAGCCAAACCAAACCCAATTGATCCTTTGACTCAAGTTGACCAAAATTGACCTAAAGACAAAAATAGGTCAAATCATGATCCAACCCAAATTGATTTGCAACCAATGGCTCAAATTTACTCCAAGTTGATTATTGAACTTAATCAAAACCATAATTGAGCTCGGTTTGACCAATTAGACCCAATTGACCAACTTAGCCCAAATTCACCTAAATGGTCAAATTGGTCTAACTAAATTAAATCTAAATTTAACGCTAAACAAAGTCTACAATAATCTTCAATTAACCAAATGAATGAATCTACATCTAATCCAAGCCAATTTGACCAATTTGGTCAAATTGGTCAACTTGACCCATTTGACCTATGTGAATCCAAATGAGCCAAAAATCAAACCTAAGCCAAATTGATTGAAACCAATTGAATCAAATCATCATTTAACCTAACCAAAGCCTTGGTTTGACCCAATTTGACTAATTGGTCAATCTAACCCAACTTAACCTAATTTGACCCATAAGAGTAAAATTGAGCCAATTCTCTTGGAACCAAGCCATGATCACTTGGAATCTGATTCAACCTGACCCAAACCCATCTTGGATCAGGCCAAAGCCATCTTAAACCCAAATGGACTCAAACCCAATTTTCCTCCCCACATGGGATTTTGCAAAAATTAGCAAAGTCCACTCATCCTTTCCACTTGGAAACCCTCACACACCCAAAATGGGGTCTGACCTACTCACCTAGCCCAACCTAAGTGGGCTAGGCCTATCATGGACCAAAGGGAGGTGAGTTAACTCACTTCCCTCACTACTCGAATCCATTGGATCCAGGGAAGACACAAGCTGCCTTGTGCCACCTCTCAAGCCTTCCTCCAACCCAATCGTGCATGCCTCCCTCCTAGGCTATTTCGATCTCATTAGTTTTATTTTTATTTGCATAGTTGTGTTAAATTTATTTCTTAATTTCTAATGTATTACCTTATAGTTCTAACACAACATATATTTATTTAATAATTTTTGTGTTAAAGATGAATAGATAAATTTTTATAAATATGATTTTTAAAAATTTACAAGATGAATAGATAACTTTTTATAAAGATTTTTGATAAATTGTAGGTAGTAATAAGAAATAAATTAGGAAAAATTAATTTAAATATATTATCATATTTAACCATAAATATTTATTATCCTCAGTCTAATATTTATTTTTAAAATTAGGAAAAAATTTTGTGTTAAAGACTGAAATAAAATGATATGCAATAAATAGTATCATTATCCTCAGTCTAATATTTATTTTTAATCAGGCAATTATTTACTCAAAAACGAAGATGATCAGTCATTTCATCTAATAAATATTAATCGATCACATATTTATCCGAAAACAATTGACTTCAGTTAATATTAATTTCAACCTTACATGGTTTGCTTTATATGCAATTAGTTCCAATGGCTTGTTAAAAAAAAAATTTATCATATTGAAAAGCGGCAATCATTTAGGAGTGTTTTAATTATTCAATTTAATCCTCTGAATACAAGTTAAGTCATGTTTACTATAAATGAATTAAATGATATTCATATAATATTGATTAAATCTAATTGATGGGCCTTGTAATTTAAATTTAAGAAAGCCCATTTTCAAGTGATTATAACATTCTATATTTTATTTTATTTTTTAAATTATTTAACTTCTAAGAATATTATATGTATATGTATTTATTTATGCATATAATATAAATAAGTTTAATATTAGTTAATGTATGAGGTATATATGCATATATGATGTGAAATTTGTCTCTAGAGATCTAAGTTTAATTATTTTTCTATTTCTATTGATATTCATTATTCCAAAATAATTGAAATTGAAATAATATGTCACTAAAGTCACCTATTATATTAATTTTTTTAATTTTAAAATATATGAATATTATCTAAGGAAAAATATTTTTTAGTTGGATTCTATGTAATAAATATATGATAATTTTATATTAATCATGCATGTAATATGTTGATCCAAATAAATACATATTATTAGCGGTATTATCAATATCTATTGACTCTAATTTTAAGGGTATCATGTACAAATTATTATTTCTATCGAATGATTAAATTGTAATGTTATATTAGGTATCTTATATGAATCCATCTTATTAAATGTCATTTCAAGCATATATATAATTGATATTTTATTTATATTATATATGCATAAGAAAATGATAATGTTATTAATTGTGAATTTTTTTGTAATTTTAGTTAATGTTTCTTCAATGTGTATCAATTTGAATAACATTTCAATACTTAACGACACAAACTTTAAGAAATAGATAATTCTTGGGTATATAGATCATGACTAGGTTATCCGGACTAAACATCCATCCGCCATAATTGCAGAAAGTACTATTGAACAAATATCTAATTTTTAAAAATGAGAGCGTTCTAGCGCATGAATTCTATGATAATGAAGGATTATATTTAAGAAATCATAAGAAGTGAAATGTTTGATGATAAATATGCTAAAAGTTTCTAAACTAAATAAGAGATCATTTTAGTTAGTTCTAAAGGTCAAAGTGAATGCTGTTATTAATAAGCATATTTCAATGCATTATAAAGGCAATGAAAATGCAATGAAGTATATTATAGAGATGTCTAATTTTGTTATTAAATTGAGAGCACTAAAATTAGAGATGTTTGATGGCGTTCTTATGCACTTAATTTTGATCTATATTTTACAATTTAATCTTTTATAATACTCGAAAGAAAAAATAGACTCTCAATGAGTTTATTGTTGTGTGTGTTCAAGAAAAAAAAGATTGAAACAATATAAGATAGAAAGTGCTCATTTAGTTATTTTTATCGTGGCATTATTGCTAAAAGAAAAAGAATTTATAAAAGTAAAGGAGTTACAGATAAAGGGACTTTAAAGCTTAAGGTACAACATAAATAAGATAACACTATCACTTATTTCATTTGCAAAAAGGCTGATCATGTGAAAAACGATTATCCCAAATATGCTAACTCAAAATAAAGTGTAAACTTCTCAACTTTGCTTATTCTAATGTTAATTTATCCTCAGTAGCAAATCACACTTGGCAAATATATATAAGTGTAAGTGCTCACATAAGTGTGACTATGTGGGGTTGTCTAAGAAATTCGATGTTGAAAGATTTATTTATATAAAAAAAAATGAAAATAATGCTACACTTAAAGCAATATTCTTATATAGATTATATTTAGAATTTAAATTTATTTTTGATTTAAATGAGACATTTTATGTATCATTATTTAGACAACATCTAATTTTAATTTCTTATTTAAAAAAGATGGTTATTTTAGTTCATTTAAAATAAAAAATTAATCTTTTTGGTACTTAAATATTATTATCTGGGTTCCTTAGTTGATAATCTATATAAATTAAATATTTATGCTTCACAGATTAATGAAAAATTGCATGCAAGTTATTTTAGTATAAAGCAAAAATTAATGAATAAAAATTCATATATGTTATGGCTTAAGCGTTTAAGATATATTTCAAAACAAAGAATTAAAATATTTATGTCTGATATAATTCTTGATTCTCTTGATTTTTTAGATGATAAAGTCTATATTGAACCCATCGAGGGAAAATAAATAAATATTAAAAAAATTGGTGGCAATAGGAGTTTAAGAGTCTTGGAATTAATTCATACTAATATATTTATGGTCCTTCCTTACAACTACTACTGAATGGTCAATAATATTTTATTACTTCCATAGATTATTATTCTCATTTTATGCATTTATACTTGTTATGAGTAACAATCATTGGATGTATTTAAAGTTTTAAGGCTACATTTGAAAATCGCTTAGTAGGAAAATAAAACTATCAAATCTTCAGAGTGAATACTATGGTAGATATAATGAATCGGATGAACAATGTTCAAACCCTTTTTGAAATATTTAGAAGAATGTCTCATCATTCCTTAATATACTAGGAACTCTAGGTCAAAATGGTATAACTAAGAGGTGAAATCGGACCATATTGGATATGGTTAGAAATATGATAAATCATTCTTTTTTATCGATTCACTTTGGAAAGAAGTCTAAAATATTATAGTTTACATCCTTAATAGAGTTCCAAGTAAAGTAGTAGTTAAAACCTCATATGAATTATGGATTAGGCTTGGTATTAATCATCTTCACATCTAGGTTTGTCTAGATCAAGTTAAGTCATATAAGCAATGAGAGAAAATTAGACTCAAGAAAGTTAGCTATTATTTTGATGGATATTAAAAAAAGTCGAATGATTTTAAGTTTTATGATTTTTAAATAAATCCTTTTAAGATAAACAATGCTAAATTTATTGAGGTTGTTGAATATGATGGGAGCAATAAACTTAAGAATTTTATATTTGAAGAGCGATATCTAAATACAATTACAATAGGAAATGATTAAACAATTAGAAAATTTTACTTGATATTATTCATGTTGTAAATATAGATAATCAAAATATATTTGAGTTAACTCCCACTCATATTGAGGAGTCACAACAACCTCAAACTGAAGTTTCATTAAGAAAATCCTCTATAGAGAGGAGATCAACAATTTCAGATGATTATGTTGTGTATCTCCAAGAACATGAGTTTAACATTAGATTGGAAAATATATATATCTTTTAGTCAAGTCCAACAAAGTTCAACTCCTATAAAGGATAGAAGCTATAGAGAATGAGATGAAATCAATGAAAGATAATGATGTTTAGGATCTTATCAAATTATCTAAATCAACAAAATTGATGGGTTGTAAATGGGTTTTTAAAATTAAACAATATTCAAAAGACAACGCGTTAAAGATATAAAACACGTCTAATTATCAAAAGTTTAGCTCAAAAAAATGGCATTGATTATAAAAGATTTTTCTTCAGTTTTTTTAAAGATTCATTTAGAATTATTTTGTCACTATTAGCTCATTATGATTTAGAATTACATTAAATGAATGTGCATTTTTCAATGATGTCATTTTAAAAATTATATATATGGTGTAACTAGAAAATTTTCAATCTTCTAATTTAAAATATCTCGTATGCAGATTAAAAAAAAATCCATCTACGATTTAGAGAAAGCATCCTGTCAATGGTATAAGAAATTTAATCAAATGATTACATCTTTTGATTTTAAAAAAATACTATGTTGGCCTCACTTTTGGAGTGAGCTTTCAACTTCTTCATCTTAGACATAGGACTCATCTAGACATTAAAAGTTCCTTAGTCTTAAGATACTTCTAGTGATTTGGTGAACGCTTAACCTAATCCTAGAGATTTAGAAGAGTTAGACATAGGAATATGTTATGCCTTAAGGGTATTAGAAAAATATTCCTACCCTGTAGCTTGAACCATATACTCAATTCCTTCTTTCAAATAACTTCAAATTCAAATCAACTTCAAATTCAAATCAACTTCAAATTCAAACCAACTTCAAATTCAAACCAACTTCAAATTCAAATTAATTCCAACTCAATTGATTTTTTTTTCAAATTGAAATCAAATTCAAAATCCAAATCATGAATCAATTCCAAATGATTGAAATCCATGATCAATTTTAAATCCAAAATCTTTCCTAAGCCTTTGATTTCATCTTGGGGACATAGCTCAAATCAAATCCAAATCACTCCAAACTCAAAAGATATTTTCATAACCCATTTATATTCTCATTTATATTCTTAAATATAAATGAAATATAAATTCAAATAACAAAACTAAATTCAAAACTCAAATCCAAATCTAACCAAAATCTAACTTATGCTCTTTCAAGTCAAATTCTTGAACTTAACAAAATCATTCTCAAATCAATCCAAACCTTTGGATTCCCTCTTCAAACAATCATTCCTTCAATCACAAACTAAATATAAACATAAACTTCAATCATCAAATCAAAATCAAACTAACCCAAGTCAAACCCTTGTTCACCCTTTTAACTTGAAATTGTCAAATGAATCAAAACCCATTTGACTCCAAATCACTTCCAATTGGATTTATATTTCAATCATAAGTCCATATGTGAGTTCAACCAAACTTGAATCAAGCCTTGATCAAGCCAATTGTAGGCTCACTTGACCCAAAGTGACCTAAAGCACCTTCAACCCAAATTGGATTTAACTAAGCCATCTAAGCCTCACATTATAAGCAACAATCATCCTAGGATGATCAATCACTCAAATTGGGTCAAACCAAGTCAAACTTAGCCTTTGAGTCAACACTTAGCCTAAATGAAACCTCAACTAGCCAAATCCACCACTAAATTGATTGATTGATCTAAACCAATTCATAATCAATGATTGAACATGACCATGCCATAAATTGAGCTAAACCTAGCCTAATTGGCCACTTGAGTTGACCCAAGTTGACCAAAAGTCAAAATTGGTCAAATCTTGATCTAAGCCAAATTTATTACAACCAATGGGTCAAATTCATTCTAAATCACTTGTTGAACTTAAGCTTAATTGTCCTAAATCCAACCTGCCCAGATAATGGCAACTTGACTTAAAGGTCAAATCATCTTGATACTAAACTAGACCAAAATTGATTGAAATCAAAACTTGCAAAATATTTCAAATAATCCTATGTCAACCCATGACCAAATCCAATTGGATCAAATGGGTCAAATTGGTCAACTTGACCCATTTTACCTAAATGAACTCAATGAACCAAAGTCAATTCTAAATCAAATTGAAACAAACCAATGACATCCATAAGTTACAAATGATCATTGAACTTGACCCCATGGTTTGACCCAATTTGACCATTGGTCAAATTGACCCTTGATTTTGACCTAAATGGGTCAACTTTAAATCATATCAAATCAACTCCAAATTTTTTGAAATTTGGCCCAACCTATTTTTTACATCTCAAATCTTCCTAAATAAAATCAAGGCCAAATGACCATTTTACTCTTGGGTCAAGAAATGGCCAAATTCATTTGGAATTTGGCCAATTACTCATGGCCACTTGGCATCCTCCTAGTGGACCACATGGACACCAAGAAGGGTCGAACATGAACCTGGATTTTGGGTCAGCCATGACCCAACCCAAAGCCAAACCAACCCCCTCCAATGGAAATTCTCCACTTGGATCACCTCCTACATTGACCTAGCACATGTGCACTTCCCCCTCCTCCACTCCTCTGCCAAAATCGAAGCACATGGAGTCCCTAACAGCAAAAACAACCCATTAAATCCAAGCAATTGAAGGAAAATAGCAAGATGGCTCTCAACAGTCTGATCCAAGTAGGGGGAAATATACTCCCCCTCATTCCCACTCAATGCACACACTCTGAATTCGATAGAGCCTTAGGAACTCTAAGAAATCTTTTCCAAGTTTTTCTAAGCATTCCCAAGTTCTATTGAATTTCTCCTTCTCAGTTTCCTTCAACGTCAAAATAAGGGAGGTGAAGTGAAATTCAAACTTGCTCAATTCTCCACCAAATCCAAATCCACTTTGCAAGCACCATCAAGGAAGCAAGTCGAGCTCACCCAAAGTGTTTCTCAAGCATCCAAGCCTCGAGGGGATTTTGATCAAAGTTGCAAGCCATTCAAGGGAGCTTGGTCAACCCATACATCCACTTCAAATTGTGGCTTGGATCTTTCAATGAGCTTCGTCTCCACTAGAATAAGCTACCCCGCGTTGGAACCATCGGTGATAGCCTCACAGTGAAGTATGACTCAAAGCGATCCTAAGTTGAAAATTGCTTGGTCTTTTGTGAAGGGAATTGTAATCCCATTAGATCCTAGCCGTTGGATGTTCTTCACTACACCTCTTGATGGTGTGGGATGAATCTATGCCTAATCCGAGTTTAGGTGAGCTCGAATCAAGCCATGGAGAATGGGCGGCCTCCATCTCCGCTTAGCGGGGATGAATCATGGGCAGTCCATCCGGCATGTTTTAAATGGACGACCATGATTAAATCTCGCTAGATCTCTAATTTAAATCCTTAATAACAACGGGATTAATCCTATCCATCCGATCTTTGATTAGGTGGCCTAGAGGAATGCACGCGTTACGCCATTGATGCGGTGTATGTGATAACATAAATAACTAATCCCATCGCACGTGGAAAGCGCCCGTGAGCGATCCACATGGCGGCGGCTTAGTTAATTAAGGTATTCTTATTATCCTTTAATCACAAAAATTTCATAAATTAATAACTAAATATAAAAAAATCCATGAAATACAAACTCAAGTTCATTTTAAAGATAATTCAAAGGGAAATAATATAAAATTAAGATAAACTAATTTTGAACAGTAGATTTCACTCAATTTTGGTTTTATTGAGAATGTAATTATATTAATTGCTCCTTAATTATTTCAGTAATTAATTTCAAACTTCCTAGAGTTGATTAGTGGGATGACCTCTGCCTCCCATGATTTTCTTGAAATTTATTGTGGGATTAATTAGGAGAATTGCTTGATTCACCCTACTCTCTCTTAATTAATTAAGTGATTAATTAAACTATTAAATAGTGATGAATCCATTAATTAAGTTTTCTAATCACGTTAAAATAGTTAATAGACTTAGGGAATGAGATTAGGATTCCATTTTCAATCTCTTGTCCCTAAGTTCACTCCATTTGGAAAACATTTAATCAAGTTGTAATTAATGGCTTAATCACTTCATTAATAAATTCAATTAATCAAAATTCAAAATCAAATCATTACAGAACTTATGCATATTAATTCTTGGGTAGATTCTTAGGTGTTCAATAACATAAGAGGCTTCAAAGGAAATTATATCCAATCTACATGCGTGGGATGGTTATGAAAGTACTTAATTAAACCCTTTAGTTTAATTAATCAATAATTATGAGCCAATTACATTATGCCCCTTCATTTCTTAGGTGCATTGCTGATTTAAATTCCATGTGGTTGCATATCATATGTTGGCTTATAATTGTTTGGTTAATTATGTTAAAGTGGTGTAGGTAAGGGGTAATTAATGGATTTAATTTACACCTTAACCTAAACAAAATATAAAATCAATCTAATTGTTCTAAAAATTAAACTAAACCAATTCATACATGGGGGAAATAGGTTAAGACCAGCAAACTCTTTTCACATTTTCTAACTCAAATCAAATCTAAAAATAGAAATATCTTTAAAGAATTTTTATTTACTTCGAATAATCTTATCTTATAGGATTGTCCTTAGGAATTAATTAGGGTGAATGAAGTCATATTCTTACATCACTTTATTTCTTTCTAAGCATGATAAATATTGTGCCATATAAAATCATGCATTCATATCTTTTGAAAAATCAAATAAATGAAATATTTCCTTTATGTCAAATTACATGTTTGGCTCAAGAGTGGCTATTATCATTATTAAACCAAAAATTATTTTCAAAACTTATAAATCAAAGATTATAAATAAAGATATGCTACTTATAAGTACTTATAAGCTTGCATGTGATTATAGTATAAGATGTGTTCTTTATATGATTTTCTTCTCCTTTTTTAGCATGGATTTGAATAGGATTTGTAAAGTGTATAATTAATTTGAAAAGAACATAACACTTGCCTAAATCTATTCTTATGCATTTTTATGTTATGACTTAAGAAAAATCCCCACATTTACACATGTAATTCATACAACGCAATCAATCAAACACAAAATATTTTACATGATTCTTCATCCATATGTTTATTTTTGTACATGCACATGTATTTAAGAAAAGTGATATATTAGTATCGACATCCCGGGGTTGTGAGACTTTAAGTATCCCCAAGTAGGTCTTGTACCTTGCACCCCATGTGTAGAAAATAATGGCGCCATACTCACTTATTTCTTTTATACATGTAAAGGTGCATTTGATTAATGGATAAAAAAGTCCCTCTTTTCTAAATAATAAAACATACATTCATGGAAATATCCAAATTTTCTTAAGAAACATCTCTTTGCATTCATCATTAAGGTGTCTTTGAGATTTGCATTGCATGTATAGCTATGCTTAGGTGTTTTCATATGTGTGGTATACATGTTAGAAATAAATAAATTGTTGTGTGTTATGTGATAAGAATTCACCTTGATTAATCCTAAGATGCCTATTGAATAGATTTATTTTGAGAAAATCTAAACTTAGGGTTAATTAAAACATATAAT
This sequence comes from Cymbidium sinense, assembly GCA_021442155.1. Classification (NCBI taxonomy): domain Eukaryota; kingdom Viridiplantae; phylum Streptophyta; class Magnoliopsida; order Asparagales; family Orchidaceae; genus Cymbidium; species Cymbidium sinense. The sequence continues at coordinate 30,433,542 of CM038227.1, read as the reverse complement.
AAAATATTCACTAAAAAATCATTAATGAATCTACCTTAGAAGTTACTTAAGGTGGAGATGAAAGAGAAGTTCTCTTCTCTTTTCTTCTCTTTATAATTTTAGTAAATAAGTATAGGTTCATTAAAATCAAATCAAATCATCAAATAAAATTAACAAATCAACTAAATGTAAAAAACCAACATCTAAGTTGAATCCTCCACACTTAGAAAATTCCAACCTTAAAGCCTAGCTAAGACATGTCACACGAGCCTTAAATCACACACACATTAGGCTAAGTCCTAGCTCTATGTTAGGCGGTGCATAGTTTGATGCGATTTTATTTTGTGATGTAATATTTTAGATTGGATATTATCTTTGCATGTGTGTAGAATGGAGAGTAGGATGATCTTAGTCTAATCATGTGTCATACGGATTGTGCTTAAGGGCTATAATAAAATATATATAAATAATTTTGTGCAGCTTGCTTATATCCCTAAGCATGATCCAAACTAGGATAGGTGGACTTGATTACCCATGTGTGGAGTACTGAGTCCAAAATTATTCCTATAACTTCTTGGGTTGTATGGTATGTTTAGCTAATATCTGTTTTGCAAGTTTAGTTAGATTTATCTTTCCCATTTTAATGTAATTTTTGTATTTAAGATTAAGAATGAATGTTATGGGGGATGAAAGTGAACATTGGTCATAAGACTCTTATGTACCATGTGAAACCTTAGCAAACTATATCCCAAGTCCAAATGAAGAAAGAAGAAAGAAAGAAAGAAAGAAAGAAATGAAGAATGAAAACCCCCATAACATGAATTCTTTCTAAATTGTAATTATTCTTTTGTAATCTAGGTTGTATAAGGGTAGAGCTAGGCTACCCACTTTTCTTTTCAGGTTTGTGCAGTGGAGCCCGACCACATCTCTTATTCTTTTGCACTAGCTTTATAAAATTATTTGATGTTTGTTTAGCTTGTGCATTAAGATGACATGATTTTTCTAGTTTCTTCATTGATTGATGAATGACCTAGATGCGATTATGCTCTTAGGAAAAAATAAATTTTCTATCTAATTAATCAACTCAAAATTAAAATTAACAACTCATAACCTCACCTAAAAGCTTAGGACATAAATCAAGATAATAAAAGAATTAGCAACCCCTTAGCTTGATGTTGTATGTCTCACATCATGCATAAAAATATATTGCTTCACTCTTGTTAATGGAGGGCTTCCACCTTTGCATGAGAATGAAGCTTGACCTTTGAGACCCATGGTGAAAATGCACCTCCTTCTTACTAATTTTAGCCTATAATAAAACTTCTTATGCATTAGGCATATGAAATCTCATAGCTTTGTGTCAAATAAAATAAATTATAAAACAAAAATTAGCATTAGATTAAGTCATTTATTCATGCCCTTCATGATCTAGTCTTTTAGAGTATGTTTAAGGACTTAATCTCTTTCTAAATAAACAATAGCCTAGCTATCTTGCAATTTGTCTACCTATATTTAAAATCATAGGAGGAGTTAGTTCATTAGCTACTCCCGATGTTATTACTGGGTGATTTATCCTCTCTTGTGGAGGTAAACAATATACACATTTTTGCCTTAGATTTAGGTCATGCTTTGGCTCTCGCCAAATCTCCCTAGATTTAGGTTCTGAGGTCAATGTTTTCTTTTGCGGACTATAAGCATAAATCCTCACCTCTTAGGCATTTCCATGATCTTGTGTTATGGGATTGTAAGCCCTAGATTTCTAATAAAAATTCAACTCAAACAATTAAATCTCTTCAAATTTTAAAAATATGAAGCCCAACCATAGGATAGTTTAGGATACTCGCTAGGTTTCCTAGCATCGTGAGCATCCTCTACTCATCTCCATTTGGTTTTGATAATAACTCCATCCTTTTGATCAATCTCAATTGATCTTCTAAAAATAACCAATTTGTTGATAGTCCTATCTTTGAAATCTTTGGAGACAATGATCATTTACCTTAATCGTATTTTTAAGGAATCTCATTCTTTATGATGTAATTAACAATGGGGCTTGCCTCCATAGGGAACTTAACACGGTTTAAAATAAACCACCTTTACTTTTTCATATAAAGTAGAAGAATCTAGTACATTCAAAGACCCATTGTCCTTAGGAGTCCTTAATAGGTGATTAGGTCTATTGTAGGATGGTGACTTCTGTCTCGTGAGATAGTACATCATTCCTCAATGTCGTACCCGATCACTCTAATAAGAACATTTGCGGATCTACATGGCATCCAACAACATACCAAAAATTTTATTTTTCAAATTCCCCCAAAGAGTTTGAGAAATAAAAATAAACACCACATACTATTAATCAATGTATTTATCACAAGATTAGTGAGAGTAAATTCAATATTTTAATGCTATATGTTGATAATATTCTAATGGCTAGTAGCAATATGGACCTTTTACATGAAAATAAGAGATTTCTTATAAATTAATTTAAAATGAAAGATCTTGGGAATCGTCTTTTATATTGGGTATACAAATTCATCAAGATCTTTTGGTATACTTAGTTTATCACCAACAACATATATCGATAAAGAGCTTAGTAGATTTGGAATGAAAGATTGTGCAAAAAAAGATACACACATTGCTTAAGGTGATAAGTTCAGTTTACTTCATTGTCTAAGAAATGAATTAAAAAGAAAGAGATAGAATAGATCCCTTATGCATCTGTAGTATAGAGTCTTATCTATGTTCAAGTTTGTATACTTCCGGATATTACATATATTATTGGAATGATTGATAGATATTTAAGTAACCCAAAATGAATCATTGAAAAATAATAAAATGGGTTATGCAGTATCTAAACAGTTAATATATTTATGCTCACATATAGATCGATCATTTAGAGATCTTGGGGTACTCTAATTTTGATTTTGTTGATTGCCTCGATTGTAGAAGATCCACTTTATACATTATTTTCATATTAGCTAGGAGCTATATCTTAGAAGAGTGTTAAATAATCAATCATAGTTTTTCACTCTGAAAGCATAATTTATAGCTTATTATGAGGCATCAAATTAAGAATATATTTGTGAAATTTTATTATCGGGATAAATATATTTGATGTAATAGAGATCATTAAAAATAAATTATGATAACAGGCTAAGTTGTATTCAAAGAATAAGAGAAGTTCGTCAAAATCAAATCATATTAACATAAAATTTTTTGTAAAAAAAAAGGTTCGAGTTCTCAAGTATCTATGGACCACAAATCTTTTGATTGTAGATTTACTTACAAAAGATTTACCACCATTATTTCATAAATATGTGACTGTATGAGAGTTATTTACTTTGATAATATGCTAGAATAGTATGAGTTATTTTATGATATTTAATAATTGTAAACATGTTTTTCCGATCACACTAAAGTATTATTATTACATTATTATTTAAAACTCTAAAATAAACTTATGTAACTATATTTATAACTTTTTTTAAGTTATTAAACGACCAGTTGGAAATATGTATGTATATGATCACATAAAATTTTCATGCTACACATCCATACTTGATCTATGTTGTTAATCATATTGATTTAGTGATCATTGATGAGTCTTGTTATAAAAAAATTATAACAAATATCACTTTGATTATATATCAAGTTTGTTAATGACCCATATTGTCTAAAGATATTTTTTTGTGAAGATAGCAAATATAAAGCTCTTAAAATATTAATAATGTATGAGATTGAAGTGGAAGATTGTTGGAAATGTTGGATGTGGGCTTACACACACACACACAAGAAAATATAAGGGTTTGTGTGTGTGGGCTTACAATAATAATAATAATAATAATAATAATAATAATAATAATAATAATAATAATAAATAAGTGTATATTTATAATGATTTTGGTTTTTTAGTTTAAGTTATAGATGAATTTTGGAGGGTTTTATTATCTTATTTTATATATAAGTGCATTTTGATTTTATAGTTTTTCTTCATGACAACATTGAATTAATTTTGTTAATTACAATCTAATATTTTGATTCAGATTATAGTTCTCAATGTTGGATACAACTGATTATGTTGCTTACTACATTGTTTTTTTTTGTTAGTTAATAATTATTACATGGGTTAATATATATATATATATATACACACACACGCAAACACATGCCACACAATTCTTATGTATTTATATATTTAATACATAAACTTCAAATTTTACATATATATAACACCCCAATCTTAAAAATCATATGAAAAATATCATCATCACTTACTTATTAAATGTAAAAGTCACATTTTTAAGCATAAAAAATATTATATAAGTAAATATGTAACTTTAGGTATTAGATTTGTAAATATATAGAAATTGTGTGTGCATTTAAATCTTTCATATATATATGTATATATATATACATATATATACTTATTTATTTATTTGTGTTTTAGTTAGATTGTTGGCAAAGAGAAAGAGAGTAATAAATTGTATGTAGGCAAACCAATATGTCATGAAAATGGCTAATTGTTCATAAGATTGAGTTTGTAAAATTGATAATTATAAATTTATAATCAACAAATAAAAAATTATACCTCCATTTTGTTTCACTTTGATTCAAACAATTCTTTATAGTTGATGTCCCATTTTTAGATAGCATGCCTCACGTAATTTTCCTAATTATGAATCTTATCATGGAGTCTGGATTTTAATCCACAACAATATTAACACCATACCAGCCAAGCCTTGATAAGATTTTGCTCATCTCACTCTAATGAAATTGATTGGCCTCATGTAAGGATGATCTTAATAGGCCTATTAGTTATGATGGTTCAATATATGTCTTCTAGACTAACTAATATTAAGATATAGACTATCATATTAGGATAATAGTATTTCAAGTATAGTTTTTTATGTTGATTTTGATAAATTAAAGTATAAACATATCATCAATATCAAGAGTCTCACTTAGATATATCTTAGAATGTATATAACCTTAAGGAGCAAAGTCCCTTTCAAAGAATGATCAACTCAAATTAACTACTTAATTTAACATGATCTTAAAGCTTTGATTTATGAATATTTTACATTAATTTAAGTAAGATTTATTAATGATTGAATATTATGTTTAAAAATTTTAAAAATAAATAGATAACTTTTATAAAGATTTTGATAAATTGTAGGTAGTCATAAGAAATAAATTATGAAATTTTAATTTAAATATATTATCATATTTAACCAAAAATATTTATTATTTTCTATTGAATAAAAATAATTAATTCGATAAAATGAGAGTTAATAAGTGAACATATATTACTAAATAAATATAATAAAATTCTTAAATGATCAATATGAATGTTAAATTAAAATATAATCAAGTGAAGGTTAATATATTTTAAATTATTATATAGTTGAACATGAACAACATACATTTATTTAATAATTTTTGTGTTAAGAATGACTAGATAACTTTTTATAAATATGATTTTTAAAATTTAGAAGATGAATAATTAATTTTTATAAAGATTTTGATAAATTGTAGGTAGTCATAAGAGATAAATTATGAAAAATTATTTTAAATATATTGTCATATTTAACCAAAAATATTTATTGGTTTCTATTGGATACAAATAATTAATTAGATAAAATGAGAGTTAATAAGTGAACACATATTACTAAATAAATATAATAAAATTCTTAAATGATCAATATGAATGTTACTTTAAAATATAATCAAGTAAAGGTTAATATATTTTAAATTATTATATAGTTGAACATGAACAACATACATTTATTTAATAATTTTTGTGTTAAGAATGACTAGATAACTTTTTATAAATATGATTTTTAAAAATTTAGAAGATGAATAATTAATTTTTTATAAAGATTTTGATAAATTGTAGGTAGTCATAAGAGATAAATTATGAAAAATTATTTTAAATATATTGTCATATTTAACCAAAAATATTTATTGGTTTCTATTGGATACAAATAATTAATTAGATAAAATGAGAGTTAATAAGTGAACACATATTACTAAATAAATATAATAAAATTCTTAAATGATCAATATGAATGTTACTTTAAAATATAATCAAGTAAAGGTTAAAATATTTTAAATTATTATATAGTTGAACATGAACAACATACATTTATTTAATAATTTTTGTGTTAAAGACATAGATTGTTTATTAAAATATACGAAGTATTAATAAATAATAAAAATATATAAGTCATAAACTTTATAATTGATAGAAATGTTATTTAATTATGACACATGTCAATAGAACTAATCATAATGTAAAGACATAAATAAAAGATTAAATGGATAATTAAAAAATTCAGTAAATAAAAAAATTATATAAATAAGAAAATAATAATGAAAATGAAGTATTATGACTTGATGAAATTGTCTTGTAGAACAAATATACTATTTCATTAAATGATTTTTAACCATTCTCTAATTTTATTTTTTTCAAACTTCTATCAAAGCCATTTATTAATTGAACAATGAATGTAAGTAGAGATCGATGCACATAAATTTTATGTTGTGCCTTAATTGAGAAAGTCTTGGGGGAACCAATGAAGTTTGTGATATTATCTTTATACTCACTATCTAATTCCTATGAGGAAAATAAATAAATTAAATAAATTTGAAAAATATAATATATTATTTAGAAATTTAAAAGAAATCTATTAATTGATTACCTTTATTTTTCTCTAGATCTATTAATGGCATACTAATAATAGCTTCAGCCTCATCATCAAATAATATAAATGTAGAATTTGAGGTTGCAACATCTAATTTAATGAGATATCTATATGAAAAAAATCAATATAAGAAACATAATAACCATTAAATATAAATCATTTTAATTTCATAAATTATTTACCTCAAACTATATTCTACAATTTTTATTTGAGCACTTGGTATATTCTATTGAATCTTCTTTTATAACTACCTTTGATTTACATGTATATATGCATTATACTAAAGGTTTCCTTCTTCTTTTTTTGTAGACACCCTTGTATCATAGTACTTGATCTAGTAAAATAATAATTATTATAAAAATATTATTTTAAAAATACATAATTTTATATACATACCTCTCCTCATGTATGGATCTTAAAAAAATCAATTAGTACATATCTTTCATTAGTTAATTGACAGAGTATAGAATTTCATTAAACCTATAATTTAAATTTCAAGTTAATCAAAGTAATTATTTATAATAAACTAATCAAGCATATTTAAAAAAAACTTACATACCAATCCTTTATTTTTTTATTCTATCAAATCTAGATTAATTTCTAAACTTGTTGATGATGTTGTTGACAATGCAAAACCTGTAATTTTAAATATATAATGATTATAAAAAAATTAAAAATCAATACAATGTATAAATTGTTGTAACCATTAAAATTCTGAATTACAAAATATTAAAATATATTTAAGAATATTATATCATTATAATATTTTCCAATAATTAATTTTGCTAATATTATTTAAAACTCATCTTTTATTTTTTCTAATTGTTGGCCTTGTACTGTAGCTAATGCTTCCCACAATGTGAAAGTAAATAACCCAGTCCTGAAGCAAATATATATATATATATATATATATATATATATATATATATATATATATATATATATATATATATATATATATATATATATATATATATATATATTACAAAATATTTTTTTCTTAAGTTCGCAATCTAAGTGTCATACCTTAATCCAAAAACTTGTAGGTCTCCCTTGATAATTTTTTTATCCATCCGTACACCAATCTAACGCCTTTAACTTTCATAACCAATAGAAGAATATATGTTTCAAATATAAATAAATATTATTAATATTAAAAATTTCATATAATAAGAAAGAAAAATATAATAAAACTAAGAAAATTTGTACATGAAGGTGAATTTGGATTTGACTTCATATCTGATATTGTTGATAATTTAGTAGATGATGAGAAATTATTATCATCAACTTCTTCACGTATTTTTGTGAGATTATTTTATATAATCTAAAATTTATCATTCACATTATAATTTTATTTTATATTTTAAATTTGACCATTTGATATCATATATATCTTGCCAATATTTAATTTGTTAGTAAAGTTATTGATAATATCATTGTACATTATTGCATATATCTTTGAACAATGTTCATAAGAGAAGAGAAATCATTGAAATTAAAGTTAATTATTTTAAAAAAATATTGATTATAAAGAATATAATACAAAATCATTACTAACAAAATTGTATATAATAATATAATAAAATCCAAAAATATTTAATTGTAATAATTAATTACTTTCACATCCATCAAAGTAACTTTTTGGACCTTTCCTTGTCCTGATTTAAAATCTTTTATATTCTCTTTTTCAGTAACTAAAACTTTTATGCTCTAGTAACATTGATGCAGTGCTAATTGAGTGATAATATTTGATGAATCCATAAATATTGACCTATCATAATTTTTTTAAAAATATTTAGAGTTGTTAGCATATGCTTAAGAAGTGAAAAATGTATTATGATATTTCAATAAAAGAATAAATAAAATTTATTCATATCAATAAAGATTAAAGATTTTTTTATATACCTAAAGATTATTAAGAAGATATTAGTATATTTTGTATACAATATTTCTTGTATAATGACCTTGCCCGATGCATATTTATGGGATGATAAGCACTTTTGTGTTGTTCATTGAAATTCCTCTAGATAATGCAACATATAATTGTTCATACTGAGAATACATCTTTGAGGAAGATATATTCCAAAATTAGGTATTGTTTGACCTTGCGACTTTATGATTGTCATTGTAAAACATAGATGCATTGGAAATTGTTTTCGTTTAAATTCAAATGGTAGAGTTTCATCGTCACTTGGACATAAAGGTATTCTTGGGATCAAAAATAATTTGCTAGAGAATTGAGCAGTTGATATTTCTGCAAGAATAACATTCTCTTTAAATAATTTGCAAATCATTCTTGTTTTATTGCATAATCCATTTGAAAGATCTAAATTTCTTAATAACATTATTGGACAATTTTTTTAGAACAAGTCGATGTGGAGGAAGTCCATTAGGTGCCAACGAGTTGAAATTTCACATAATAGAGATTAGATTTGCCATCAATAACACTATCAAAATTGAAGTAATTTATCTAATTTCCCGGAAAATATTTTTTAAGCTTTTGATTTATCTTATGAGCATTATTTTTGTTGCTAAGATAGCTCTTTTCATAATGTAATCGTTGATATAGCATTTTCATGCAAACATGAATATATATCATTTATTAATAAATCTTACGAATCTTCACCACTCACATAGTTTATTATCATCTCATTTAGAATCTTTACTAATCAATCTTCGCTCATCTCCATTTCCAATTCTAAGTATGAATTGAAAAATAATGAATCATTTTTTGCTCTCATATTCTTTTTTTAATTTAAAACTTCTATATCGACCATAAATATGACTTAACTAAACTATGCTTAATAATTTCATTTTTTTGATGCACGTCATACTACTGGTACAACTTATCGAAAGTCACCTTCAAATACAATCATTTTGCCACTAAAATAAATAGAGTTATTCATAATATCTCTTAATGTTCTCACAAAGACTCTATTGATGTTCGTTTTTACCATTGGCTTCATCCCAAATTATAATACTTGATTTTCTTAAGTAATAATGCAAGACCACTTTGATTTGGTATTGCACATCTACTTGATTATGTTGCATTTATTGGTATTTTAAATGTTGAATGTGTTGTTCGACCTCATGGCAAGATTGATGCTGCTACCCCACATGTTGCTATTACTATTGCTATGTGACCGTCCATTCTTAAGATTGCAAGTAATGCTCGATATAAAAATATCTTTTATGTACCACCATGACCATCTATAAAAAATATGTCATTCTTCTTATGATATACACGGTTTATAATTTCTACATATGCCTTTTTCTCGATCTCATTAAGATTATGATTAATATCTTCACTTGGTGTCGTTACATTTAATTCTTCCATTAGCTCCCTCTTTTGAAATTCTTCATCCTTCTCAAATGAAGTAATATTTTCTCAGGGCAATTTAGGTAGATCAAATCTAGATGTACTCTTACCCATTCTCTCAATAAGTACTTTGATGTTTTTTTAATGTTTTTCTCACACATAATTCTTCAAAAAGACTACAATTATTTTGATAATCTTGAAATAATTATTTCATAGTTGATTTATATTTGTAGACTAAAATTAAATAATTAGCAAAAAAATAGTCGTATTTCAAATGGCATTTGAAAATTGGATGCATTGTTTAAATATTCTGAAATATAGTCACCAGTTTCCAACAAACCATGCTTCTGTACAGCTTCTTTAAATGTGAAACACTGTCTTTTTTGTACTTTTCATAAATCAATAAATGATGTTTGTCCATAAGCATGATTTAATAACATTCTTAAATAATATCTTTCACCCTTCGATGGATTTGCAGTATTTATGCGACCAATTTGCTCAAACTTTTGTCATTTTTTCCAAAAAAATTTTGTCTTATCCGAGACATATTTTTCTAGAATTTCACTATATAGATATTGTTTAAATGCAACATAGTTTTTTTGATATTACTAAATGTTAATAAATCACATAAATTCTGATTTTATTTATAATATATAGCATGCATGTCTTCTAAATGTAGCTATAAATTACACACTAATGGATACATCTCATTTAAATCAAATTCAAATATTCTCCATAATGCTTCTGGGGTTGATACCCATCTTCCATCTTAATACGTTGAATCTCATCAAAATTTTCTCTACGCTTTGTGAAATTAAAATTGATATTTTATCATTATGTTGACCTTACTTTTGGAATGAGTTCTCAATCTCCTCATCATAGATCTAGGACTCTTCTAGACACTAAGATCTTCTTAGTCTTAAGATACTTCTAGTGATTTGGTGAACACTTAACCTAAGCCTAGAGGCTTAGAAGGGTTAGTCATAGGAGTTGGCTATGCCTAAGGGACTTAGGGAGACTTACCTACCCTATAGTCTAAACCTAATCAATGTTCACTTTCAAATCAAACCCCAAATTAAAATTTGAATTCAAATTCAAAATTCCAAAATTTACAATCAATCTCAACCTCAAATCCAAGCTCAAAATCCTTCCTAAGCCTTATGATTGAATCCCATGGATTTAGCCCTACCCAAATAAAATTCAATCAAACCCAACTCTAAATGATTGAAACCCATGATCAAATCCAAGCTTTAAACCCCTCTTAAGCCATGTAATCTGATTCTACAAACTTAGCCAAATCTCTGCCCAATTCAATCCAAATTCAATTGATTTCTTCTTGAGCGAATCATATATTCAATCATCTTCACAAATATAAATGAAATCTACACTCGAATGATCAAAATTCAATCAAACTAAATCAAATTCTCTTATAAGCCCTTTGGACCTACCTTGATGAGCTTGGCTAAATTTACTTTCAAATCACTCCAAACTCATTTGATTTTCTTATAAATCAATTATTTCTTTAAATATCTTCCCAAATATAATTGAAACCTACATTTAAATGACCAAAACTAAATCCAAAATCAAATCAAAACCTAATCAAAGACCCTTTAGACTTAACCAAATCCCATCCAAATCAAGTCAAAACCAATAGATTTTTCTTGAGTCAATCATTCCTCCAACCACCTATCAAAATATAAATGAAACATGCAATTATCAAACCAAACTAAGATCAACCCAACTCAAAATCAACTTAGCCCTTTTGACTTGAAATTTTAAATGAACCAAAACTTGTTAGATTCTAAATTGATTATAAATTTATATTTTAATCCTAAACTCATATATAAATTCAACTAGTCCTAAATCAAACCAAAATCAAGACAATTGACCCATTTAGGTTCACTTGATCCAAAGTGACCTAAAGAACCATTTGAGCCAAGTTCCAATCTAACCCAAATTGGATTGAACCAAGCTCATCAAATCCTTTCACCATTGTTACCCTAGGATCATCAATTATCACAAATTAGGTCAAACCAAGTCAACTTTGTCATTTGATCAAGTCAACCCCCTTAACCCATATGAACCAAATTAGCCAAAAAACCTATCATACACTAAAGAAATTGAAACCATGGCTTAACACCAACCCATGATCAATGATTGAACATGACTTGACCATCAATTGAGCCAAACCAAACCCAATTGATCCTTTGACTCAAGTTGACCAAAATTGACCTAAAAGACAAAAATAGGTCAAATCATGATCCAACCCAAATTGATTGCAACCAATGGCTCAAATTTACTCCAAGTTGATTATTGAACTTAATCAAAACCATAATTGAGCTCAGTTTGACCAATTAGACCCAATTGACCAACTTAGCCCAAATTCACCTAAATGGTCAAATTGGTCTAAATCTAAATCTCATCTTCAACCAATTGAACATCTAATCACCAATTTGAATCCACTAATCAACTTGACCCATTTGACCTATGTGAATCCAAATGAGCCAAAAATCAAACCTAAGCCAAATTGATTGAAACCAATTGAACCAGAACACTTCAAATCATCATTTAACCTAACCCAAGCCTTGGTTTGACCCAATTTGAATAATTGGTCAATCTAACCCAACTTAACCTAATTTGACCCATAAGAGTAAAATTGATCTTGGAACCAAGCCATGATCACTTGGAATCTGATTCAACCCAACCCAAACCCATCTTGGATCAGCCCAAAGCCAGCTCAAACCCAAATGGACTCAAACCCAAGGAAAATCTTCCTTTGATTTTCCTCCCCACATGGGATTTTGCAAAAATTAGCAAAGTCCACTCATCCTTTCCACTTGGAAACCCTCACACACCCAAAATGGGGTCTGACCTACTCACCTAGCCCAACCTAAGTGGGCTAGGCCTATCATGGACCAAAGGGAGGTGAGTTAACTCACTTCCCTCACTCAATCCATTGGATCCGGGAAGACAAGTGCCTTGTGCCACCTCTCAAGCCTTCCTCCAACCCAATCGTGCATGCCTCCCTCCCAGGCTATTTGATCTCATTAGTTTTATTTTTATTTGCATAGTTGTGTTAAATTTATTTCTTAATTTCTAATGTATTACCTTATAGTTCTAACACAACATATATTTATTTAATAATTTTTGTGTTAAAGATGAATAGATAAATTTTTATAAATATGATTTTTAAAAATTTACAAGATGAATAGATAACTTTTTATAAAGAATTTTGATAAATTGTAGGTAGTAATAAGAAATAAATTAAGAAAAATTAATTTAAATATATTATCATATTTAACCATAAATATTTATTATTTTCTAGTGAATACAAATTAATTAGATAAAATGAGAGTTAATAAGTAAACATATATTACTAAATAAATATAATAAATTTCTTAAATGATCAATATGATTGTTAATTTAAAATATAATCAAGCGAAGGTTAATATATTTTAAATTATTATATAGTTGAACATGAACAACGTTCATTTATTTAATAGTTTGTGTTAAAGACATAGATTGTTTATCAAACTAAATGAAGAATTAATAAATAATAAAAATGTATAAATGATAAACTTTATAATTGATAGAAATGTTATTTAATTATGGCACATGTCACAACTAATCATAATGTAAAGACATAAATAAAAGATTAAATGGTTAATTAAAAAATTTAGTAATGCAAAAAATTATCTAATTAAGAAAATGATAATAAAAATAAAGTATTATGGCTTGATGAAATTGTCTTGTAGAATAAATATACTATTTCAATAAATAATTATTAATCTTTCTCCAATTTTTTTATTTTTTATTTTTATTTTTTTATTTCTATCAAAGTCATTTATTGATTGAACAAGTAAATGTAAGAGATCTATTCACATACATTTTATCTTGTCCCTTAATTGAGAAAGTCTTTGTGGAACAAATAAAGTTTGTGATAATTTTTTTATACTCCTCGATCCATTCTGTGAGGAAAAAAATAAAATAAATAAATTATAAAATATAATATATTATTTAGAAATTCAAAAAATATGTTAATTGATTACCTTTATTTTTTGTAGCTCTATAATTGGCATACTAATAATAACTCTAATCATCAAATAGTGTAAATGTAGAATTTAAGGTTGTATCTTCAACATCTAATTTAATAAGATATCTATATGAAAAAATCAATATAAGAAGCGTTTATAGGCTACCATGCATGCACTGGACTTGGATGTCTCATTTATCTGTGAACCTGCGATTTATACTGGAATGACCCCTGGTTGGGTTGTTATGGGCTGGCATCTGAGTTCTATTGGCACTATTTGGGCTCTCCTGTTGTTAAAGGAGTGTTGTTTTCCCTTTATCTTTTGTATCTACGTGGCTTTCTCTCCCATGTGTATGTGATTGGCTTTGCTATACTTTGGTGTCGCTCTTTCGGTCCACAACTCTCTTCCAATGGATGGGTTGGTTCCCAGGTTTGTAGGCTATGATGGATGGTTGATTTCACCCATTCCTGGTAGTAGCACGCCCTGTTGTATCCCTTCCTTTGGATTTATGCACATGGTTGTGCCCAAGTTGGTGATCGTCGAGCTTTTTCCACAACTCTATTTATCTGTGTTTCGTTTTCTACCTTGACATATCACTTTAATGGTCCTAACTTTTTTCTAGATGTTTTGATTACGTGTTCTTCTCCATGTCATTTCTTTCTGAGGTATAAACTTCTTCACCTTAACAATCGCTATTGTTTAGCTTTTATATTTTCTCATGTGTATCTTTTGCTTTCTTTGGTTATTTTCTTTCTCTTTTATATGTGTGGATTGTACTTAGTCGGGATTTACTCTCTAGGATGATTGTAGCTCTTTGAGCGCTTTGAGTTTACCCCCTTTTAAGGACCTTGTAACCCCTTTTTTGTGGTAATAAAATTCTTCTATATGGGGTTCCCAAAAAAAAATCAATATAAGAAGCATAATAAATATTAAATATAAATTATTTTAATTTCATAAATTATTTACCTCAAATTATATTCTACATTATTATTTGAGCACTTAGTACATTCACTGAATCTTCTTTTATAATTACCTTTGATTTACATGTATTAAATGCATTATACCAAAGGTTTCCTTCTTCTTTTATTCCTTTTATAGACACCCATGTATTATAGTACTTGACCTAGTACAATAATAATAAATTAGTAATAATTATTATTATAAAAATACCTTAGTATACATACCTCTCGATAAATGCATGTATTGATCTTAAAAAGATCGATAGTGCATATCTTTCATTATTTGATTGACCCAGAGTATTGATTTTCATTAAACTTATAATTTAAATTCCAAGTTAAGTAGAAGTAATAATTATAATAAACTAATCAATCATATTTTTTTAA
>CM038227.1:30332265-30418066 GCA_021442155.1 Cymbidium sinense | reverse complement strand
TTTACAAAATATTAATATATATTTAAGAATATTATGCCATTATAATATTTCCCAACAATTGATTTTGCTAATATTTCTAGAAACTCATCTTTTATTTCTTTTAATTGTTGGCATTGTACTATAGCTAATGCTTACCAGTGTGAAAATAACTCAGACACAAGCAAAAAAAATATTACAAAATGATTTTTATTTCTTAAGTTTGTAATATAAATGTCATATCTTAATCCAAAACTTGCGGTCTCTCTTGATATTTTTTTATCCCTCTATCTATATCATTCTAACATCATTAACTTTCATAACAAATAGAAGAATACATGTTTCAAATATAAATAAATATTATTAATATTAAGAATTTCATATAATAAGAAAGATAATAGAATAAAACTAAGAAAATATGTACCTAAAGGTGAATTTGGATTTGACTTGATATATGTTATTCGATAATTTAGTAGATGATGAGAAATTATTATCATCAACTTCTTCACATATTTCTGAGATTATTTAATATAATCTTAAATTTATCATATTATAAAATTTTTTATTTATATTTTTAATTTGTTCATTTGATATCATATATATCTTGCCAATATTTAAAATGTCAATAAACTTATTGATAATATCATTGAACATTATTGTATATATCTTTAAACTCTATTCACAAGACAAGAGAAATCATTGAAATTAAAGTTAATTATTTTTTAAAAGTACTAATTATAAAGAATAAAATATAAATCATTACTAACAAAATTGTATATAATAATATAATAAGAACTAAAATATTTAATTACGATAATTAATTACATGCACATCCATCAAAGTAACCTTTTAGACCTTTCCTTGTTCTGATTTAAAATTTTTATGTTCTCTTTTTCAGTAACTAAAACTTTTATGCTCAAGTAACGTTGATGCACTGATAATTTAGTGATAATATTTGCTGAATTCATAAATAAAAAAAATTAAAGATAAATTTAAATTTAAACATTATAAACAATAACAAATATATATAAAGTTGGGTTATAATTTATTTAATGTTGTTATGTTCTATTATAAAGTTCATTATTGTTGAAATTCTATAAAACAAACTATGTAGAGACATTTTCAGTGAACTCGGACTACTAAATTAGAATTATGAACTATGTGACTCATTAAGATTAATTCGATAGAAACAATAAAAGAAGTAGTTTTAAATTAGATCTTTATTTGTAAACTGAGAAAATATAAAAAAAAAAAGTAAAATGCATCTGTTTGATGTAAAATATAAATTAGGTAGAAAATATTCCTGAAAAAGAGAAAAAGTTCAATATGTATGTTAAAAACTAAAATGGAAATCATATATCCTAAAATTCATACTAACCTCGATCATAAAGCTTTCTCAAAATTACGCAGTCCATGACGTCTTCTCTCTAACGTTCCTCTCTCTCCCACTCTTTGGGAAATTTACATACACAGGAGAAAATAACATTGTTTTAAAATAGCCTTCTTCTCTAAAGTTGTTTCTCAGCTCGACTCTAGGAGAAAATATCGTAATTAAAAATGTTTATATAATGAAATTAATTGAAAATAACATAAACGTGTAGATTAATATAAGCGTTCATTAATTATTTATATAATTGGAAATCACAATGAATTTTAAAATAATTTATGTAAACTCATTAATTATTTATAATTAAGTTTATTAATTTATTTTTAGAATTTGGCTATTATATATTATATCACTAGGATTGAAATCATCAAATCAATTTGAATATAAAATTAAAGACTAAGATTAGAAGAAACACAAGCTAATTTTTAATAATAGGTATGTGGATGGTGTGTGCAAGGGCAATTGAATTTTGATTGAGAAATGAAGAAGTTGGAATGGGATGTGAGCTCCCCTATTTTTTGCAAGAGAAAATCAAGTGGGGAAGGCTTGGAAATGCTCTAGTCCTAGGGAGTTTTAAAAATTTCTTGGGAGCTCTCATGAAGTGAATCAGAATTCCAATTTTGTATAAAACTTAAATTTTAATTATAAAGTTGTAGAAATAAAACAACAACAACCAGTGACATTACATAAAAGTAAAGTGCACAAAATAAAGAAAGAGAATACAAAGATTTTTATGTGGTTCGGCCAAACTCCAAAAACTTACCTATGCCCACGTCTAGCAACCCAAGCTAAAAATTTACTAAGTCAAAATGAGATTACAACAAATCTCATACTCTCCTTCACAAGTACAACCCAACACCATACTTTCCTTGGGTAAGTACACTTTAATTCATCAACCACAGCTTTCAGCCAACTTAAAGATAGTATAGAAATAGATAAGTTAAGCACAAAATAAATTGACCAAATGCATAAGAAAGCCAAGAAGGAGAACAAGTCACTTAATATGCAAAATCACAGACTAGAATGAAAGCACATTGTTAAGCTTTCAGCTACAAGAAAATCGGCTAATCCTCCAAGTTCTATTGTGCAATCCTCAAGCCAATCACTTGTAGGTTGGAGGATGTAAAAAGGATGATGAAATTAGCACTTGATTAACCAAGAAGAGATCTCTAAAAGTTTTGCAAAAAATTGGCCAAGAGAAAGTTTTTCTATAAGAGATTTTCCCAAGAGAAGTCAAC
Source organism: Cymbidium sinense (assembly GCA_021442155.1). Taxonomy (NCBI): domain Eukaryota; kingdom Viridiplantae; phylum Streptophyta; class Magnoliopsida; order Asparagales; family Orchidaceae; genus Cymbidium; species Cymbidium sinense. Next base: position 30,415,465 of record CM038227.1, on the reverse strand, counting down.
TTAGTCTAAGAAATATTATTTATAAGACAATGGGTCATGAGGTTCCTCCAAGTGGAGAAAAATAAGAGGAAAACTTATTCAGAATTAATTTAAATATAAACCAATAAAAATAAAAATAAATGCAATGAGATAAAAAAAAATAAGAGAAATAAGAGAGAATTTAATATGGAAGGTTGATTTAATTAAAAATCAATTTGAAATTCAAATTTTATAAGAGGATTTTAGGCAAGGCAAGGAAGAGAAGGTTTAATGTAAGTGATTCAATTTCAATCAATTAAATTAAATTAATTTAGCATGATAAAAATTGACAAAAAAGGGATATGGAAGAAAAATTAATTTGGAAAGAGATTTAAATTTAATCAATTCATCATATGACTTGATTTCTAATGTAACTAAGAAATTATTGCTTATGTGGGTCGGCCGAGAGAGAGAGAGAGAGGAGAGAAGAGTTTGAATTATTACCAAACAAGTTACGACACAATTAATTGTCCAAGTGAAAAGGGGAATAATTTAAATTAAGCATGATATATGATCTGCCAAAAAGGAAGTTTTCATGATGGGATTCAATTAATATTTAATGCAATATCATGGAATATTCAATCAATTCATCTGATTGAATGAATGAAGGAAAAAAAGATAACATAGAGTGTGAATTATTTGGTTTTAACCAAAAAAACCAAACCAAAAGTTTTGAGTAATTTGGTTTGGTTTTGAACTTAGCAATTTGGACTTTTAATTATAGAAAACTTTGGTTTTTGGATCAGTTTGTTAAATAAAATTTTGGATGGAACCAAATAAACAAAAGTAATTATATGTAATGAGGTATTATTAATTTATGTATAGTAGGCTTATCTATTATACACTTATTTTTATTTATTTATTTAATACTTGGTAGGTGCTTTTGGAGGACCATTATCCAATTTTTCAAAATATTTTGGTCTCATAACATGGTAATATGGTTCCATCAATTCTAAGTTCAAAACATCATTAAGGTAAGTAAAAATTAGTTCTAAATATTTATTTTTGCGCATGAAGTAGTTAATTGCATTTTTTATTATATTTATGTTATTTTTCTTATTGCTTGTTCATTATACAATAAAAATTATGTCAATAATTTTTAAATGTAGCAAACTTCGGTTTATCCAAAACCAAACCAAAATAATCTAACCAAATTATTATTGGTTTGTTTGGTTTTGCATTTTATTTGGTCGGTTTAGTTCAATATTTTAGAATCCAAAACCAATCGGTTTTAAAATTTATCATCCAATCCATCCAAATCAACCAAACACACACTACATACAAGCATTATTTAATAAAATCCAAGGAATATTCATAAATTAGCTACTTTCCTAAAATAGATTAGATTTATTTTAATATACTTAATTCAAATTAAATAATGATGGATCAAATCTTAGAAAGTTTAAATCAATTTTCATTAAGAGATTAATTTGAATTTGAATAAAGATATAGTTGGCCAAGGAGGTTTCCAAAATAGAATTTTATAAAAAAGAAAGGAGATAATTCCATGGTTTATTTTAATTGAATTTGAATTAACTCAAATAAATTTAAATTAATTCTAATTAAATCAACTAGATTAGATGATCAGCCACATAGCATTCCATAAAGAGGAGAGTTCAAATTTGCATATGTAATCAAAGGAATATTCAATTTGAATTCAAAATAATTTAAATTAAAGATTCAAATTAATGAATTTTTAATTTAGAAAAATATGAGATAATTATGGAAATAATTTGAATAACTCTCACATAATTTATTTACCAAATAATCATGAAAACAATTCAGCCAAAAAGGTTTAGGATGAGACACATGATAGGAGAGAGAAAATTATGACAATATGAGAGAAAAATAATACCTTGAATAATATTTGATTAATTTATATACATGCATTGAATAAATGGATAATGAACATGCCTAAGCATGAGAATAATTTAATGAAATGTGAACTTAATTTAAGTTGCATGGAATAATAATAAATGTAACAAAATTTATGCATTTAGTCCACATTATCTAAAATGAATCATTTGAATAATAATTGTAAATATAAAATGTATTTATGAATAATTCTCAAATAAATTATTTTGAAATGAATGAATGATTTATTTTATTTAAGTGAGCTTTTTTATTTTCCTTAATGTAGTTAATCATAGAAAAATTCTCACTAGCTCATGCCCAATAGCTTTAGGATTGATTTCATTGAACATGAAGTTAAATAATTTTTCACACACTTAAATACCTTGAAGAATGTTTGATTAATTTGTATATATATATATATATATATATATATATATATATATATATAATTTATTTATTATCAATATAAATTTAAATTAATAATGACATTCATAATGATTAATTTGAATTATTTATCATCCAAAGAGATAATTAGTTCTTATTACATAAGGTTTGTTATTATCAAATCAAATGATAAGATACATAAGATGTATAGTCAACAATTATTTTGTGATTATTTAATTATAGTGTATGAGGTGTTTAAGAGGATATCATATTGTGGCATAGCATCAAATTTGTTGTTATATCGATCAAAAGCTTCATCAAGGAACTATCACTTAATAATGTAATAAATTGGGTTGAGACTTTTGGTTGGTGCCAATCTTTGGTGCTTATATTGTTGATGCTTATTTGGGTCAATATTAGACTTTTATCATTAGTGCAATAATTTATTTTATGGCTATCATTCATGATTTTTTTTAAAAGTAGACTATATTTTATGATTTTATTATTTTTATGAAAAAAAAAAATATTGTGGTATTATGATTGATTTTTCAGGATTATATTAAATTTATTTTAAAATATTTTCAAAATATTTTAGATTTATGATCAATTTTACATAGAAAAGTTACATAAATTATTTGATTCACTTAATTGGCAATATGGGGAAAAAGAAATATAGCATCAAATATATTTACATATCTAATATTTATTTTTATAATATATAATTTTTTAATATCACATCAAAACATTACTAATATCAATTTTTTTAAAAGTGAAATATACTTTTATTATGTATTTTTTTGATGTGATTATATCATTAAAATGTTTTATAAATGAATATTAACTTTTGGGTTGTTGTTATATTAGTACATAACGCAATGTAGGTGTGCATTCAATTTATTTGGAGTTTATTGAGGGATTCAGTCAACTAATTAATTTTAATACATCATCCAAAAAAAAAAAAATAGTAAAGTTCACTCAAAATTGAATCAAATCATATATGAATTTAATTGACTTTGATTAAATCAGAAATTTTATATCATACAATGCAAGATATAATGAAGGGTGTGGGAGTCAAGTAGAGAAATAATTTTTTGAGTTTACGACTATAACTTTGACTTAAAAAAGAAAATAACTAATTAGTATTAGCTATTTTTAACCCAAATTTCAATTTCTGGTCAATTTAATTTTTTTAATATTAAATAATTAATTCTAATCCAAATAACATTTAATTTCAAACAAAAAAATCAAACAACTATTTAATAAATTGACCCAAATCAACTAAATAGGCTTAATTAGATTTGATTATTTTTATTTTAACCAATTAATGTTCACCACTATGTTAACAATCTAAATATTTAAGTACAATATTGGTGAATTTGTGAAGCACATAAAATAAAAATCAATATTGACTACTAGTGTTACGCTCATCTTTGAATTTTATTTGAGCCATCATCATATGTTAACATTATATATAGATATTAACACACAAAATAAAATAATTGAGATAGAAACAAAATAATGAGATGAGAGAGAGAAAGAGAAGAGAAAAAATAGGATATATGATATATTTTATTTTAAGAATGAAAATAATTATGATCAAAATTAATCAATATTCTAAGAAATGAAACTCATTTAAACAAAATTAAAAAGATAAATTGAGGGAGTTGAAAAAAACTAGAATTTGGGTATTTTCAATAGAGAGAAAAAGATAAATAGAGGAAAGTAAAGAGAACATCAAGATAGAAAGTTTTCATTACTAAAATTTATCAATACACTATAAATAGCCAACTCTTCCATGTTTTAAGGCTCATAGAGGAATTGCTTGATTTTAAAGATTCTATTTTAATTATAAGATTGACTCTACTACATATGGTATGAAATAAAAAAAATGAAATTAGTCTAATTCAACTCAGAATTGATAGGGAATGTGTGCATTATCAGTATCAATCCCCTCTCTTTAACCTCCCTTTTGTGAAGATAGTAGTGTCAACCCCAATTGCATTAATAATGCATCAAGTTTACAACTTAGCATCTTTTTTTGTCATATATGTATTGCACCCAAACCAAGCCAAATAGCTCCACCATTGGTGCATATCAATTTGATGAATTCCATCCCAAAGAGCATGAATATTAGCTTTCCTTCTTGAATGGTGGATGTTGACTTCTTAGGAACCTTATTTGCCAACAAAGAATTAGTCTATGTCCAAGATAATGTTGGATGGGCTGTAGGATATGCTTTATTAACAATCAGGTTCTTCATCTCATTGACATCATTCTATCATCATAAACTTCCTACTGGAAGTCCTTTCACTAAAATGACCCAAGTGATTGTGGCGACGAGGTGGAGGAGACCTTGCCCACTGAGACAAGCTTCTCAGAATATAAAATATAAAAGAATTGGAAATTTTCAAATATATTACACACCCTCTTTAAAGTAAGCATTGCTTTAATTTTTTTAATCTAACATCTATAACTTAATTGACATATAAAATCCCTTCACCCCAATAATTTCATTTAGCATCATGATACTAATATATATGTATACACAAACTTAAATATTGCTTTTTATTTGATTTATACATCCATATTTTCTATCATAAATTTGACTAAAAACAAATATTTAGTATGCCAATTAATCCTTTATATTATTATTATTATCATTATTATTATTATTATTATTATTATTATTATTATTAATATGTTGTAATAATTACATTATATGTAATGCTAATGTTAACAATATTCTTACATGTTCATCTTACACATCAAATTTTACGTCAAAATATCATGATAGAAAGTAATCAGAATAGTCTCAAAACTCATAAATATGTTTTGTGATAAATATAATATTAACTAATTATATGTAGCATATTCATCTCAAAATAATTTAAAATAATTATAGATTTATACTAAAAAAATTATGATCAAAATATCATTTTTTTAAACAATTGTCCCCATCTCTTTTATAATCCTCCTAAATGCCAAGCCAATATTGTTTCTTGTTCTAACTTCTTGAATGTAGCCCATGTTGCTATTAGTTTAAAAATGATAGTGTAAATACTAGTAATATTCATACCAAATTTTCTACTATTCTTTTCTATAGTAGAGGACTTCTGAGGAGGAATTCGACTCATTTTCAAAGAGGAATATATCTGATGGATGACTTGCATATTTGTTACTTAGAAATAATATATAAAAATAGTCTCATAGATGTGAAATAAGAGATAAATAAAATAATATCTTGTAAGAGACATCATTTTGTTTATGTTATAATTCTTTTTTATAGTTTGAATTTAAGTGCTCCAAACTCTTGCATATAATTTTCAATACATTATTCTTGTAATATAACATACAATTATTAGTGTATTAATATTTTTGTGTATTGAAGTTTAATTTGAATACTAATTTCTTAGTCTCACATATGTCATTTAGTACTACAATATTTGTTAGATTAGCTTATATTGATGCTAAGCATTCTAACTACAACAAATAACTTAGAGTGATTGGCACAATTATTTTATTATGGTTGTAGAGCTATTTGGAATAATTCATAAATTTATTTAACTTTAATGTTAAAAGACTCTTTACTATCATTTATAAATTGCAAGCCATTTGTGTTAAATATCAATTATTTCTATTTCCTAATTAATTTCTAATTTAATAATGCCTAACTTGTCAAAGCACTGGAATGACAGTTGGTTGATGGCTCACACTCTTCATGTAATAACCAAAATCAATAATTAAATTAAAATTCTCTCCCCTACAAATGAACGCTAACTTTTCTAGTGTGAGTATGCCTAATTTTTGTGTTTAAAATATGGACATCTAAACTTTCTTTAAAAAGAAGTGGTAGAAGTTCATTGATTAATCTTTTTCACATAAGAAATAATCTATATACATTCATGAACGTTTACTTGATATCCACATGATATATTTGGGTTAAAAGCTCTTAATAAATATATATCATTAATTTGATCATTTTATCAAGATATATAAAAAAATAATTATAAACATCAAAGGAAGAATGTGATAAATATATACCAAATATCAAAGATTTTAATCTTTACAACTTGAGCATGATAGTCAAGATCTTAATAAGTTTTATAATAATTTAGATAGACAAATAACATAAAGCTTTAAAGTAAATGAATATCAACATTGTCTAATATAGATATATACTTAAAAGAGGCATGCTTTCATGATAAAATGATAAATTTAAAGAAGAGTTTGTCATTTCACATGAGCCAATCACAACTAAAGGCTCAAGATCAGCATGAATCTCAAGAATGATGGCGACTCTTTTATTATCATATTTATTATACAAATAATTATATTAAATGCACACTAAAAATATTATGCATATAGTTCTTACAATAAGGCTAAAATTTATAATTACTAATAGTCATAAAGTGTATAATGTATAGAGACTAAGCACTTTATTCATTTCTTTGATGACCCACAAAAGGCTAACATATTAAAAATTTAAGTACATAAATATAAGTAAATTTATATTTAAACAAACCTACAAAAAACACAATATATGAAAACATTAAATATCTTGATTTAATATATAAAAAATAATCTAACAAATATATATAAGATAGATTGACAAAGTAAATTATAGAATTTTGGAAAAATTAAAATTTATTAAAATCTATTAGATCTATCCAAAATTATGGATTTACCAAAAGATATAAGCATATAAACTAACTAGATGTAACCAATAACATTATAATTTTTTTATTCAAGATATGCTTTAATTATAGAAAAATATAAATTTACTAATTTCTTTATAAAAATTAGAACCTTAAATTACACCAAGTCAAAATTGAAAAAGAATAATACATGAGATTCTAATATAAAATCTTAGGGCTTATAAGTGAAAGATACTTACCATCATATTTATAGAGAAATCAAAGAAATTAAGCAAGAATAAAACTAGTAGCTATAAAAGTGAAGTAGATGTGCAAAACCATAGACTAGAAAGAGGAAAGGTGGAATGGAGAAAATAGGTCTTGGTCGAAAAAATAACATGAACTTATACATTATATTTTAGATAATTTTTTTGCCAAAAAGAATTATCAAATTTTCATAAAAAAAAGTACTTGCATTTTTTTCATAATAATAAATTCAATTGGAATTATTGATTAAAAGGTTTCATAGATGTGCCATTTATTATAATTTTATTATTGTGCAATATTGAATTTTTTGAAATAAGCTATTCATCTAACCAAGAAAATTCTAACCAAGTTTATTATTGGTAAGGAAAATATATTGTAGAGATAAAATACATTAAATGACTCTAAGAATTATGACATATGAAAAGTAGAAGAGCTAACTTGTTTGGAAATGCAATATTTGATCTATATCTGGTGTAAATGGATGTATTCCAAATGGGAGAACCAATTCTTTTTATTTGTTTCTATCAAAGATCTTCATTCAATGGCTCTTGAACTAAGATATCTATCTTCACTAAACTTATTCAAACACACCGTGGGTTGGGTTAGGAAAGATGTGCATCAAATGTCAAATGTAGTATTCAAACTTTCAAGTGATTTTAATCATGTAAACATTATAAAACAAACGAGGGCTTTAGTTTAATAATTCAAAATTTGTTTGCAAACAACAAATTAAGAGGCAACAATAAAACATCCTCAAGCCGTTTTTTATATATATATTGAAGAATGATACTCATTGAGAATTGGTTAAACAACAATGATACATTAAACATACTTATGCCATAATCATCCTTCTAGACTTAAGTCATAATCTTCTGTATAGTAGTCATGTCTCCTTAAAAGATACAATGTAATCCCATTAACATCATATTCAAGCATGTGTTTCCATCAATTTTAGTACTACTACCCTTATCTTGCTTGAATCAACTATCTTCCAATTGACATCATGCTACAAACTATATTACAACAACCTTCTTCAAGATCACTATAAAATTGTTTTTATTATAGACATCTCCATTTAGATTGGCACTCAAATATAGCCAAAATTATATTATAATAGCTCTAAAACTATGTTTTGCCCCAAGGTAGACAATTGCGCTCTCAATTGTTAAGAATATGTTAAATTTTAGAGCTTGTTCACATTTAAATTACAACATTGCTCAATTCTCATAAAAAATATTCAACTTAATCTATTTGTCAATGCAATAGTTTATTAATGAAAATAAAATCTAAAAACATTCACATTTATGCCTACTTATATATTTCTCTTATAAATGTGGTGATATTATCTTACTGCTATGTTTTTTAATACTAATTTTCTGCATTTATATTTATGTAAATATTATTATTTTATTATTATATTGCATAATAACTTAAAATTTATGTCATAGAAAAAAACTTGGTTCTACGACTCTAATTATCAAATCAATATTATTAATCATCGAATAAAATCTTAGTAAAAACATAATTTTTATATTAATTATTTAATTTTAATCATAGTTTATGAGGTATTTGAGAGGATAGCATCTACGGCATATCATCAATCAGTATATATCGACCAACGAGCTTCATCAAAGAACTGTACCACTTCCAATAATGTGACCATTAATTGAGGCTATTTAGGCGATTCTCAATGTATATTCGATGCTTTTTTTGGGTCATGGACTTTCATGATTGCCTCCATTATATATATTTCTTGGTGATTATCCTTTAAACTTTTATTTAATGCTCGATATTTCATCATTTTTTAATTGAAAAAAATTAAATTGGTTATTTTAGTACATTTTTTATCAAAATTAGTTTAAATTTATTTTAAAACTAAAGATAACTTCAAAGCACCAAATGGGCTTCTCTTTAATTCATTTTTTGAACCATTAGATCATATGTTCAATTTAAATGTGGGTAAGATTTGTTAAATGTAATATATTTATAGTTTAATGTCATTATTCTAATTTTGATCATTATGAATATTGTAGACATTAATTTTATTTTAGGATAATTATAATATTAAAATTTGATTTATTACATGATGATGTAGCTTGGTGTATGCTTTATACTGATGACATTCTTCTTGTTGATAAGACTAGAGAGGGAGTCCAAGAGAAACTTGAATTATGAAAGTCAACTTTAGAGTCTAAAGGTCTTCGTTCAAGTAGATCTAAAGGTGAATAAATGTAGTGTAATTTTAGTTGTAGAAGTTCTAGTAGAAGTGTTTTAATATTGGGTGAACAAGTCATTAAAAAGAGTGAGCAATTGAGATATCTAGGCTCTATTGTCCAAAATGATGGTGAAATAGATGGAGATGTTATTAGTAGAATTCAAGTTGAATGGTTGAAGTGGAAGAATGCATCGGCTTTGTTGTGTGATAGAAATGTACGCTTAAACTTAAGGAAAATTTTAGTGGTAAGACTGTCCAATAAAGAGAAGCATAAGACTAAGGGTGTGTTTGGGATGGCTTTCTAGCTACTTTGTTTTTTTTCAAAAATAATAAAAAAATAGCGACTTCATTTGGCAACCAAATTATTCCTTTTAAAATTTTGTGATGAAAAAGCTTATTTGAGAACCAGAGCTGTTAAAGTGTGGTGGGTATCAGAAAGCTATTTTTTAAATTTTTCAAAAAGAAAAAAATTTATAATACACACAACAATTTTTTCAAAAAATTGCTTTCTTCACAGCAGCTTCACAACCAGCTTTTTAAAAAGCTACAGCTGCATCAAACAAACCCTAGTATTGTAGAGATAAGGATGCTCAGGTGGATGAGTGGCTTTACTCTTAGAGATAAAATGCAAAATGAGTATGTTCTGGAAAAGTTGGAGTAGCTCCAATGGCAAATAAGATTAGAGAGAGTCGCCTTAGATGGTTTGGGCACATAAAGCGTTTCGTCCATGACCTTATTAGGAGAGTAGATGCATTGATTTGCCTTATGTTAAGAAACATAGAGGTAGACCTAAAAGGCTTGGTTAAGATGTATAAAAATGACCTTATTATACTTGAATTAAATGAAAATTTGACACATAATAGGACACAATGGAGAAGAAAGATTCATGCCAGGACATATGAGATAAAGGCTTGTTGTTATATCTGGCGTGTGTGCACACGCGTCTATTTTAAAAAAAATTTATTTTCTAATTTTGAGCATCTATTTTTACAATGTTATCAAAAAAATTGAACAATAATCCGACAAATTGTCAAAATATGGATAGAAAATACTTGAGTCAAACTCTCTAAAAACTTTAATTAAATTTTATTTTGTTATTTATATTTTTATGTTATAATCACAATTTTAAAAAAAGAGTGAATATTGGTTGTGACTAAATGTTATAATTATATCTTTGTAAAGAATGATTAAATGAGTCATATTTTTAAAATATTTTAAATCACATCATTAATAATTATTTTCATAAGAATATTATTAAATTTAATAAAATATGAAAAAAGAATTTGTCAAGATATTTTGATATTATATTTTCTCAAAACATGCCATACGATAATAAAATAAAATATATATGAAAAAATCAAGGAATTGGCTAAAATTAAAAATAATAATAACAACAAATATCAATTGCTTATTGCATTAGAAAATAAACTAAGCGTGAACTCTCCAAATAAGGTCAATTTATCCTTTAAATTTTTTGTATCAAAATATAATGTTAAAATTGAAAAAATAAAATTCTAAATGTAAAAGACATTTGGAGCGGGTTTTGGGAGAGTGATGTAATGCAAAAACATACAATTGTGACTTTTGGAAACTTTATTTTGAAAAATTTATGATGAGATAATTATATTTTAAACTTAATCACTATCTGATGGAAAATCTTCAATTTGATTTTATAAAAAAAAAATATCTACTACAACTTCTTTATTCAACATTCTTAATTTGCATTAATTTTGCATTCACTTGCAACTATCTCAAGCATACTCTTATTCATAAAAAAAATTACAAAATTTAATTCATGCTTACTATTTTATTTTTTTTTTCTTTTAAATATTCTACATTTTCAACTTTTATTTCTTTTAATTTGTTATTATAATTTTTTTCTTTTAGATATTTTTTCTAAAAAAATGAAATATCTTGGTTTCATGAAGGCATTCAAATTAAAAAAATAGTTAATAAATAAATAAATAAATAGTGGCTCAGTAGATGACATGTTGGATTTGTAGGCATATGTAGGGCTCAGCGAGTATGATACACACACTCTAAAAATTGCGGTCTCTAAAAAGTATCCGATTAAAATAATATTAAAAATTAAAGGGACAAAGCAAAGGAAACCCACATGATGATAGGGTGGGCAAATGCCCAATGTCCACCTGAAAATATTAATTTATTTAATGGAATGAAGAATTTTGCAATTTGCATATTTGATCTAAAATTATTAATTTTATTCAATTAGATGGAGAAGTTTATAATTTTCCTCAAAATAATTCCCACCTTAAGAATAATTTTGAGATCAATATTAGCAAATAGTATTATATAGACATCTTAAAATGAATTTAATTTTAACTTATTGTAATCTCATGTAATCAATATTTTAACTCATGTAATCTAGTTATAAACTTGAAATGACACTTAAAATACTACTAGTCAAGCAGAATCTTGATGCTAAAAGCAAGCTAATCCAAGTTGAAACTGGAGATCAAGCACTTAAAATATCCTTGGAAACATTGGGATATCGTTAAATCCCTAAATTGCCCTCAAACATGGAGTGTTTATAGTCAAATCGGCGTTTTTGGCGGATCTAATAAGCCCAAGATCTCACAATTTATTTGAGTATTCAAATACTTAAAATACATCAAATGATCAAAGGAATCATTTTGAGCGATGAAGTGGAGTGGTTGCTTTTGCATGTATTTACGTCACTCCTCCAATCTATAAATAGCTCCAAATTCCTCATATGAGGGGACCCAAAGCAAGAGAGAGGAGAGAGCTCTAAAGCTTGAAGATCCTCCAAGCACAATCATGACCACTCGGCGGTCATCAACCAGAGCCAATAATCTCGTTCAATCTCACGGTCTCCATCGACTTTCATCATCGGTCGATGTCCTTTCACCATCATCATACCATTAGCAATTGTTACCACGAGCGTGACTACAGTTGTTGTTCCCTTCTCATATATAATTCTAATCCGTTATGAAAAATTTTGTACTCATAGATACATAGTGGAAGATTTTTTTGGGCAAGGCCCCATGATTTTTCCTCTTTTTTTTTTCCATGTAAAAAAGTTTTCTTGTTCACTCTTTAAATACCTTGTGTGTATTTTATAACAAGGCTAAGTAAACTTTCACTCTATATCAAAGGTTTTCACGCAACAAAACTATATTTTATAATTTTATAATAATTTTAAATCATAAAAGTTTTAAAATTTTTTTATATTAGTTATATTCCTCTTATAAATTATATTTATATTTATATATTAATATTACAATTTTTTTAAAACATTTAATATGACATTAATTAATATAAATGTTAATTAAATTCATAAATTACTTAAATTGATCTACTTCATTTAATTTTTTTTAAAAAAATTATTTTGTGCTTAGTATTTCAAAAAAAGGATAAAAGGATTTTGATATTTTATTAACTTTTGTAGTAATCAAATAATTTAATCTATAAATCTTGAGCAAAACTAATTTATATATTTAATCTTAAGAAGGTGAGTAAACTATAAATTATAGGTTATAATTTTCATATTTTTATCTATTTATAATTTTCTCTTACAAATTTGATGATTTTATCTTACTAATTATTTGTATTTTTTAAAAAAATGATATAATTTTATTTATTTTAATTATGCATATTATGATTATTATTTATTATATTATTTAAAATATTTCCCACCTAAAAAAATAAGTTGATTCTGCCCTTCGACATACGTGTCCTAAATAATTGATTTAAAATTATATAAAAAATATTTTAAATATAGTCTGTTATATTTTAAATTATTATAGAGAGTTTTAAAATTTTAGAGAATGATATTTGAGCTAAAAAGAGAGAATAATAAGATATATTTATTACAAATAATTAAAATTATTAAAAATTATAATTAATTTTATAAATTTAGAATTGATAATAAATTTTATTCATTAAAATTATTAATGTATAATAAAATAAATTACTTAAGTAATATATATATATATATACTTAAGTAATTAATTTAAATTTTTTTATTAAATGACTTATTTTTAATATTTTAAATATTTTATCTATTTAATTTATACACATTATTCTTAATTATTATTATAATGTCATATCCATATTCATGTCCTATTTTTAAAAAAAATGAAATGTCCGTGTTAGTGTTATATCATGTATGTATCCTCGTGTCTGTATATCATGCATTGCATCATAGGGCAAGAGAGATGATAGAGGTGTACGTGTGAGGAGGAAAAATCAGAAAATTGGTAAAGAGAAAAATAAAAAATATAGGTAATTATCAAATTTAATCAATTACAACCAAAATGAAGTTTTTAAAATTACATTTTTAATCCTTTAATCATTTTAATAATAATTATTATTATTGTTTCAGTTGTGTAAACAACGACACATTTAACTTTTAGTGATGCATCTAATAATTTAATTTTAAAATTATGCTAAAAATCGAGTAATGAAAGTGTAATTTTGACATAAATTTTTAGAAAATATATAAATAAGAAAATAATAATGAAAATGAAGTATTATGACTTGATGAAATTGTCTTGTAGAACAAATATATTTTCATTAAATGATTTTAACCATTCTCTAATTTTATTTTTTTCAAACTTCTATCAAAGTCATTTATTAATTGAACAATGAATGTAAGTAGAGATCGATTCACATAAATTTTATGTTGTGCCTTAATTGAGAAAATCTTGGGGAACCAATGAAGTTTGTGATATTATCTTTATACTCACTATCTAATTCCTATGAGGAAAATAAATAAATTAAATAAATTTGAAAAATATAATATATTATTTAGAAATTTAAAATCTATTAATTGATTACCTTTATTTTTCAGATCTATTATCTTGGCATACCAATAATAGCTTGATCATCAAATAATATAAATGTAGAATTTGAGGTTGCAACATCTAATTTAATAAGATATCTATATGAAAAAAAATCAATATAAACATAATAACCATTAAATATAAATCATTTTAATTTCATAAATTATTTACCTCTATATTCTACATTTTTATTTGAGCACTTGGTACATTCTATTGAATCTTCTTTATAATTACCTTTGATTTACATGTACTATATGCATTATACTAAAGGTTTCCTTCTTCTATTATTCCTTTTGTAGACACCCTTGTATCATAGTACTTGATCTAGTAAAATAATAATAATTATTATAAAAATATTATTTTAAAAATACATAATTTTATATACATACCTCTCCTGATAAATGCTCAGATGTATGGATCTTAAAAAAAATTAATTAGTACATATCTTTCATTAGTTAATTGACCCATGGAGTATAGAATTTCATTAAACCTATAATTTAAATTTCAAGTTAACTGAAAGTAATCATTATAATAAACTTACATACCAAATCCTTTATTTTTTTTCTATCAAATTTAGATTAATTTCTAAACTTGTTGATGATGTTGTTGACAATGCAAAACCTGTAATTTTAAATATATAATGATTATAAAAAAAATAAAAATCAATACTTGTATAGATTGTTGTAACCATTAAAATTCTGCATTACAAAATATTAAAATATATTTAAGAATATTATATCATTATAATATTTTCCAATAATTAATTTTGCTAATATTATTTAAAACTCATCTTTTATTTCTTCTAATTGTTGGCCTTGGACTATAGCTAATGCTTCCCATAATGTGAATGTAAATAACACAAAGCAAATATATATATATATATATATATATATATATATATATATATATATATATATATATATATATATTACAAAATATTTTTCTTAAGTTCACAATCTAAGTGTCATAAATCCAAAAACTTGTAGGTCTCCCTTGATAATTGTTTTTTTATCCATCTTACACCAATCTAATGTCATTAACTTTCATAACCAATAGAAGAATATATGTTTCAAATATAAATAAATATTATTAATATTAAGAATTTCATATAATAAGAAAGAAAAATATAATAAAACTAAGAAAATTTGTACATGAAGGTGAATTTGGATTTGACTTCATATCGATATTTTGATAATTTAGTAGATGATGAGAAATTATTATCATCAACTTCTTCATGTATTTTTGCAAGATTATTTTATATAATCTAAAATTTATCATTCACATTATAAAATTTTTTTTTATATTTTTAATTTGTCCATTTGATATCATATATATCTTGCCAATACTTAATTTGTTAGTAAAGTTATCGATAATATCATTGTACATTATTGCATATATCTTTGAACAATGTACATAAGAGAAATCATTGAAATTAAAGTTAATTATTTTTAAAAATATTGATTATAAAGAATATAATACAAAATCATTACTAACAAAATTGTATATAATAATATAATAAAATCCAAAAAATTTAATTGTAATAATTAATTACTTTCACATCCATCAAAGTAACTTTTGGACCTTTCCTTACGATTTAAAATCTTTTATATTCTCTTTTTGTAACTAAAACTTTTATGCTCTAGTAACATTGATTGATAATTGAGTGATAATATTTGATGAATCCATAAATATTGACCTATCATAATTTTTTTAAAATATTTAGTGTTGTTAGCATATGCTTAAGAAGTGAAAAATGTATTATGATATTTCAATAAAGAATAAATAAAATTTATTCATATCAATAAAGATTAAAGATTTTTTTATATAAGATTATTAAGAAGATATTAGTATATTTTTGTATACAATATTTCTTATATAATGGCCTTGCCTTGATGCATATTTATAGTGGATGATAAGCACTTTTGTGTTGTTCATTGAAATTCCTCTAGATAATGCAACATATAATTGTTCATACTGAGAATACATCGAGGAAGATATATTCCAACATTAGGTATTGTTTGACTTTGCGACTTTATGATTGTCATTGCAAAATATAGATGCATTGGAAATTGTTTTTTGTTTAAATTTAAATGGTATAGTTTCATCGTCACTTGGCATAAAGGTATTCTTGGGATCAAAATAATTTGCTAGAGAATTGAGCGGTTGATATTTCTAAGAATAACATTCTCTTTAAATAATTTGCAAATCATTCTTGTTTTATTGCATAATCCATTTGAAAGATCTAAATTTCTTAATAACATTATTGGACAATTTTTTTTAGAACAAATGTGGAGGAAGTCCATTAGGTGCCAATGAGTTCGAAATTTCACATAATAGAGATTAGATTTGCCATCAATAACTTGTCAAAATTGAAGTAATATCTAATTTCCTGGAAAATATTTTTAAGCTTTTGATTTATCCTATGAGCATAGTATTTTTTTTTTGCTAAGATAGCTCTTTCATAATGTAATCAGTTGATATAGCATTTTCATGCAAACATGAATATATATCATTTATTAATAAATCTTTGAATCTTCACCACTCACATAGTTTATTATCATCTTATTTAGAATCTTTACTAATCTATCTTCAGTTTCTCATCTCCATTTCCAATTCTAAGTATGAATTCAAAAATAATGAATCATTTTTTGCTCTCATATTCTTTTTAATTTAAAACTTCTATATCTGACCATAAATATGACATAACTAAACTATACTTAATAATTTTGTTTTTTGATGCACGTCGTACTACTGGTACAACTTATCGAAAGTCACCTTCAAATACAATCATTTTGCCACTAAGATAAATAGAGTTATTCATAATATCTCTTAATATTCTGTCCAAAGACTCTATTGATGTTCGTTTTACCATTGGCGCTTCATCCCAAATTATAATACTTGATTTCTTAAGTAATAATGCAAGACCACTTTGATTTGGTATTGCACATCTACTTGATTATGTTGCATTTATTGGTATTTTAAATGTTGAATGTGTTGTTCACCTCGACAAGATTGATCTGCTACCCCACATGTTCTACTATTGCTATGTGACCATCCATTCTTAAGATTGCAAGTAATGCTCAATATAAAAATATATTTTATGTACCACCATGACCATCTATAAAAAATATGACATTCTTCTTATGATATACACGGTTTATAATTTCTACATATGCCTTTTTCTGATCTACATTAAGTCTGGATTATGTTAATATCTTCACTTGGTGTCGTTACATTTAATTCTTCCATTAGCTCCCTCTAAATTCTTCATCTTTCTCAAATGAAGTAATATTTTCTCGGGCAATTTAGGTAGATCAAATTCAGATATACTCTTACCCATTCTCTCAATAAATACTTTAATGTTTTTTTAATGTTTTCTCACACATAATTCTTCAAAAGTATACCATTATTTTGATAATCTTGAGAATATAATTATAATAATTATTTCATAGTTGATTTATATTTGTAGACTAATTAAATAAAATAAGTAGCAAAAATATTAATAATTTAAATGGCATTTGAAAATTGGATGCATCGTTTAAATATTAGAAATATAGTCACCAGTTTCCAACAAACCATGCTTCTGTACAGACTTCTTTAAATGTGAAAACATTGTATTTTTTGTACTTTTCATAAATCAATAAATGATGTTGGTCCATAAGCATGATTTAATAACATTCTTAAATAATATCTTTCACCCTTGATGGATTTGCGGTATTTATCAGAATTTGCTCAAACTTTTGTCTTCTTTTTAAAAAATTTTGTCTTATCCGAGACATATTTAGAATTTCACTATATAGATATTGTTTTTGCCTCATAATCTCTTTTAATTAACTCAAAAAACTATGACAACATAGTTTTTTTGATATTACTAAAATTTTTAGGTTCTCTTTTTCTGTAACTAAAACTTTTATGCTCAAGTAACGTTGATGCACTGATAATTTAGTGATAATATTTGCTGAATTCATAAATAAAAAAATTAAAAGATAAATTTAAATTTAAACATTATAAACAATAACAAATATATATAAAGTTGGGTTATAATTTATTTAATGTTGTTATGTTCTATTATAAAGTTTATTATTGTTGAAATTCTATAAAACAAACTATGTAGAGACATTTTAAGAACTCACTAAATTAGAATTATGAACTATGTGACTGATTAAGATTAATTGATAGAAACAATAAAAGAAGTAGTTTTAAATTAGATCTTTTATTTGTAAACAAAAATAAAAACAAAAGTAAAATGCATAAAACTCATCTTTTATTTTTTTAATTGTTGGCGTAGTAAAATGCTTACCATTCAATTATATTGTCAAAATCTTTACAGGTCTCTCTTGATATTTTTTTATCCCTGTCTATATATGATTCTAACATCATTAACTTTCATAACAAATAGAAAATTTTTCAAATATAAATAAATATTATTAAAATTTCATAAGAAAAATAATAGAATAAAACTAAGAAAATATTTTAAAGGTGAATTTGATTTGACTTGATATATGTTATTATAATTTAGTAGATGATGAATTATTATCATCAACTTCTTCACATATTTTGTGAGATTATTTAATATAATCTTAAATTTATCATTCACATTATAAAATTTTTATTTATATTTTAATTTGTTCATTTGATATCATATATATCTTGCCAATATTTAAAATGTCATAAACTTATTGATAATATCATTAAAACATTATTGTATATATCTTTAAACTCTATTCAAAAGACAAGAGAAATCATTGAAATTAAAGTTAATTTTTTAAAAAGTACTAATTATAAAAGAATAAAATATAAATCATTACTAACAAAATTGTATATAATAATATAATAAGAACTAAAAATATTTAATTACGATAATTAATTACATGCACATCCATCAAAGTAACCTTTAGACCTTTCCTTGTTCATTTAAAAATTTTATGTTCTCTTTTTCAATAACTAAACTTTATGCTCAAACTGATGCACGATAATTTAGTGATAATATTTGAATTCATAAATAAAAAAATTAAAAGATAAATTTAAATTTAAACATTATAAACAATAACAAATATATATAAAGTTGGGTTATAATTTATTTAATGTTGTTATGTTCTATTATAAAGTTCATTATTGTTGAAATTCTATAAAACAAACTATGTAGAGACATTTTATGAACTGACTACTAAATTAGAATTGAACTATGACAAATTAAGATTAATTAAAGAAACAATAAAAGTAGTTTTAAATTAGATCTTTTATTTGTCTGAGAAAATATAAAAACAAAAGTAAATTGTATATATTTGATGTAAAATATAAATTAAATATTCCTGAAAAAAGAGAAAAAAGTTCAATATGTATGTTAAAAACTAAAATGGAAATCATATATCCTAAAATTCATACTAACCTCATCATAAAGCTTTCTCAAAATTACGATGACGTCTTCCTCTCTAATTTTCCTCTCTCTCCCACTCTTTGAAATTTACATACATTTGAGAAAATAACGTTGTTTTAAATACCCTTCTTCTAAAGTTGTTTCTCATCCACTCTAGGAAAAATATCAATTCGTTTATATAATAAAATTAATTGAAAATAACATAAATGTGTAGATTAATATAAGTTGTTAATTATTTATATAATTGGAAATCATGAATTCTAAAATAATTTATGTAAACTCATTAATTATTTATAATTAAGTTTATTAATTTATTTTTAGAATTTGGCTATTATATATTATCACTTGGATTGAAATCATCAAATCAATTTGAATATAAAATTAAAGACTAAGATTAGAAAAACACAAGCTAATTTTGAAAATATATATATATATATATATATATATATATATATATATATATATATATATATATATATATATATTAAAAGTTATTTTTTTAAATACAATAAATGTACACCCACACACCTAAGCCATGGCTACATAGAGAGACATACCATGGTGAGTATACCAAAAATGGCAGCGTTGATCTCATTCTCCCATCGAGTATGGTTTGAAATGCGACTTCATCATCGATAATTATCATCCATTTAGCTCTCTCTCTCTCTCTCTCTCTCTCTATATATATATATATATATATATATATATATATTTATATTTGCATATTAGAAAATATTGTGGTAGAGTAAAGTTTTTTAAGTGAAATCAACACAGAATAAAAGTGAACAATAAAACTAATTTTTATGTGAAAATCAAAAGGGAAATTAAATATTTAAAAAATATGTATATTTAGTAAAGATCTTAATACCAGGGTAGTATATGAAAGAACAATATGTGACAACATTATATGATTTACTAATAGATGATAATGGTCTGCTATCACTAAATCGATATTTTTATGAGAACAATCATATAGAAGTCATCATGATCATAATATAAAATTTATCAATATTAATATTTCCTCATAAATGAGAGGCTATTTCTATTGGAGAGTGCATCTGTAATACATGCAAAACCCATTAACACTTCATGAGCTCAAAATGATCCCTTTGATCATATATCATTATTTTGTGTATTTGAATGCTCAAATGATATTTTATCTTGAGCTTGTTAGATTATTGTAGACATCGATTTGACATATTTCTATGTTTAAGAGTTGATTGATAATAAATCTTGATCTGATTAATCATTTCTTTATAGATTTGACTAAGAAATTTTGAGGTCATACTATTTTTGATGATATTATCTCAATCATCCAAAATATATATATAAATAATAAATAGCAGATTCTTCAATGAAATTTGAGTTAACCATATTTTAGAACATATCTTGAGCATAAAATTATGACCATGAATCAATGAGATTTATAGTACATGTGGCAAGATTTTGAGGTTATGGACCCATCATACATTTCTGTTCTTTACATTTCTTGATTCATAAAAGCAGAAATTTGTGGTTCGTTTCATTAAAAAAATCTGCCTGTAAAAATAGATTAAATCTTTTTATTTTTAATAATCATTAAAATAATAATTATGTAATTGAATAAATAGCCTTGTATATATCTTTCATAACTAATTTTATCATACATAAAAATATGACATTTTTTAGTCGAATTCTTGATCTCTGAGTCATCGGTTCGGAGAAAGAAATGAATTAAACGATCTGACAGAATTATTTGGAAAATAAGAGGCTAATCATTATAAATTGAATAAAACATCCGTTTTGGTCCTTTTCGTTTTGATTTTGGAGCAATTTGAACGGTTTTGGCGGTTTTGGACACTTTTTGAAAGGGGTCTATAAAATCTCCCAAGGGCTAGGGAAAGGCACCTTTCTCTTCTTCTTAATGAAGGTATATGTTTTAGGGCTAAATGCCATTTCGTGGTGGTTTGGGCAATCAGGCCTAATCGTTGTTCATTTTCCCTAAAGCATCACTAATCATGAGTCGGTTTATCATGGCGTGATGTTGTTCTAATTTCTCGAAAGGGCATAATACGGACGTCAATTTGATGATCAAGAAGATGTCGTTGTTCTAATTTTCCTTGAAAGCGTCAAAAATTATCAGACCGTTAGTTTGGAAAGATCAAATTTATTAACATGTTGTTAGTTTCTTAATCAGCCAGTCAATTTGCAGAGGATCAAAAATTTAGCGTTATTTGATTTCTCAACGTCATGTACTAGGTTTGGAATCAAAAGTTATTCCATTTTCCCTGAAAAACATCGGCCTCGTGACTATATTAGGCGAAATGTCATTGTTTTTTGAAAATCAACCCTCGTTGGACCATCTGAGTTTAAGTGATCAAAAATGTACTTATTGTTGATTTTCCCAAAGAAGCGCAACGCCTCATTAGTCCATTGGAGGTGATATGGCGATAATTAGAGATGGAGGTTGATCTATGATATAATGGCACGTCGGTAGTTAGTGGGATGATCACGATGAATTTTGAGGATATTTAGAGTGTTCCCATGGCATAACCTGTGGAAGAGGTTGAATTGAATGAGATTTTGACCCATTTTATGAGTGTTAAATACTGCTGTATGGAAGAGGTTGAATTGAATCACGAGATTTTGACCCATCCGGGTTGTTTGTTAAAATTACTTGATGTTAACTGTGTGGAAAGAGGAAGTCCACCAAGGACCTTTATCCCAGGTTCGAGTCTTTTCTCAATGGCGTTAACATGGAAGAGGTTGAATTGAATAGGACTTTGACTCATCAAGGTTGTTTGTTAGAGCTTTGCTTTTGGAAGAGGTTGAATTGAATCATGATTTTGACCCATCAGATTGTTTGTCAAAGTATTACTTGATGGCTTACTTGTGGAAGAGGCGTAAGTCCACCAAGGACCTTTGGCCTAGGTTGTTTGTCGAGTCTTTTGATTCTATGGAAGAGGTTGAATTGAATCAAGATTTTGACCCATCAGGTTGTTTAAAGTGTTAGATTAAACTATGGAAGAGGTTGAATTGAATTAGAGATTTTGACCCATCGAGGTTGTTTGTCAGTGACCGATGCGTTCAATATGGAAGAGGTTGAATTGATCCGAGATTTTGACCCATCGAGGTTGTTTATGTTACCTACGTTAACACGTATGGAAGAGGTCAATTGAATTGATTTTGACCTATCCGAGGTTGTTTGTTAGCTCGATGACATTAACTTGTATGGAAGAGGTGGAAGTCCACCAAGGATCTTTGACCTATCTAGGTTGTTTGTCATATGTGACTCGATGGCGTTAACCAATGGAAGAGGTGAATTAAATGCTAAGATTTTGACCTATCCGAGTTGTTTGTCGAGTGTTACGATGGCGTTAACTGTGGAAGAGGTCAAATTGAATCCCAGGATTTTTGACCTATCCGAGGTTGTTTGTATGTTACTTTGCTTTTGTTAGCCAAAGTTGCTCCTTAACCGGTTTCATTTTCCATGAGTATGAGTGGAAAACATAATTTTGCAATATATCTCTCTTCTCAATGTTGAAATATCCTCAAACTTTGACTTGTTTCTTGGGATGGTAATTGATTAGATGCTTAACATTGGTGATCTTGAGATTAAGTTGCCCTCCATTTAATAGAATCAATAAGTTTGATGAATCTTTTATTGCACCTTAAATGCTTGAAATGCTCCACCTCGATGGTGGTTTTGATCTTGTTGGAAAACTTGTCGTCTACAAGATGAAATAATGGGAATCAACTTCCATAAATGGCAAATTGCGTTAGAAAACTATATAGAGTAAAAGTTTTTGCCTTAGCTTCATTGTGAAATCTAGCACACACACAGATATAAAAAGTGTGAACAATGAAACTCCAAAATTTTTACGTGGAAAACCTCAAAAAGAGGGAAAAATATAGTAAAAAGCTTCCACTATGTATCTATTTGAGTACGGATCTTCCGATCTGATTACAAAATGTATGAGAAAGGAACAATAATGACAATTCTTTATTATAGTAGTAGATGATGGTGAATAAAAGCAATCAATAAATTATCAGAAATGTGAACAATCAGGTAGAAGTCATCATGATGGAGACCAATAGAGATAATCAATAATGACCCTTAGTGGCGATGTGAGGATCTTTAGAGCTCTCCTCTCTCTTTTGTCCTTCCCTCATATGAGGAATGAGGCTATTTATAGATTGGATGGTGTCTCTATAAACATGCAAAACCCGTACCACACCACTTCATGGATCAAAATGATCCCTTGATCATATGAATTTTTGTGTATTTGAATGCTCAAATGATGTCAAATTATGATATCTTGGGCTTGTTAGATTAATGTCAAGGCCTCGATTTGACTATAAACACTCCATGTTTAAAGTCGATTGATAATAAAATGCTTGATCTCTTTAGTCTTGATCCATGATCAAATTGCTTTCTACGTCAAGATTATTATGAAATTTTGTCATATCAATATATATATATATATATATAAAAAAATATTACAAAAAATTTTGTTTTTTACTTACAAAAAAAATTTGTTAGATACACTCATTATACTTACAATTTTAGTCAAAGTAGCCATTGACATCATTGAATTTACATATTTTGAGATTAATACATATTATATACATATATATATATATATATATATATATATATATATATATATATATATATATATATATATATATATATATATATATATATATATATATATATATATATATATATATATGAATTGTATAGTTGCATCAAAATTAAGCGGGTTTTATATAAGTCCATTGCAATCAAGAATTAATTTAGGATAAACTTAATATTTTGTCAATTTTCACAACTTTATTTGAACAAAAAGATCTTGAAATCTAGAATTAGATGTTATGTGTTAATTTTATTCTTCTATGCTTACCATTCTAAGAGAATTTATTTTGTTAATATTTTCATAGCATTAATTATACTAGATCACACTTAAAGTGCAATTTGTCATTTCACAACTAGGCTTTTAATTTATATTTTAATTCAAAATAAAATATATTAAAAAGTAATAATAATTATTAAAACATTCAACACACCTAAAATAAATTTTAAGTATTTTAAGACTAAAGTAATTTATTTATAAAATAAAATTTTCACCAATATTGGACAAACATATTTTTTATAAATAATATTAAAAATTAAAATTAAAAACAAATTTGAACCCAAAATTAAAACAAATATTCTAAGACTTATAAATGATAAATCATAAAACATATATCTTAAAATTTCCATCTTTAATAATTAACATTTTTCTTTCATTTTTACAATCATTTCCATCTTTGTGTCGTTTATAATTAAATGATCATATCTCTCTTGAAATTGTCTGAATATATTTATAGTGCATAAATAATATTAAAAATTTTAAAATATTACTTAGGACCTAAAACTTCAATCAAAAAAATACTTTCAATTAAAGAAAAATATAACTAATAATTAACACTCTAAATTTCTTCAAGTTTTAAAAAATAAAAACAAACCCTCTAAATCTAAATTTCTAGCTTTGCTAGAGTTACTAGATCTTGCTCCTCTTACCAAAAATAAAGTTTCTTTCATTATTTGGGATGCGAGAGGGATTGATACCCTCTCTGTTTGCAACAAAATCAGTAATTTAGTTTGGTCTCATAATATTTCATTCTTGGTCATTTTGGAACCCTTTATCCACCTTCTAACATTAATTCATTTGCTAGAATGATTGGTTTTGATAATTTCTTTGCTAACTCATAAAATTTGGATTTTTGAGAAGTCCTTTTGTTTTTTGCGTTATGATTTACATTGTAAATGTTAAAATCACTTATGATAATTGATGTTGCTTTGGATCCTTTGTCTGCCTCATGTAATAGGTATGGTAGAAGGATCCCGTGAAGTTAATTTCTTTCCTCGATCAATGCTCCCTTTTGTGGGTGGGGACTTTAACATTATCTCTTTCTCTTCGAGCGGGTTGGTGTGCCTAACCTATTCTTCATGGAGGATTTCAATAACATGATCTTGGATTGTCACCTACTTGGATTTATTGGATCTCATTTCACTTAGATCTATGAATCAATCATTTTCCTATTATTGAACATCTGGTAGAACCTTATCGACAATTCCCCTTTGCTCATCTCTAAGGTTAGTGCAGACACCCTCTTCTCATATTTCATTTTGGTTTCAAAACATGTGGCTTATGGGCATACATTTGAGGTGGTTGCTAGTGAACCTCTCCACCCGATGATACTCTTGTGGATGATGAGATTATGGCTTAAATTAAAAGGCTTAAATAATGTCTCAAATGGTGGAACAAACCGCTTCAAAAATCTTTTACCAACATCAAAGAATTAGAACATGGGGTTATAGTTTTTTAAGATGCTTCCATTAATGATCCTTCCAAAATTTCCCTATTAAACCAAGCAAAGATAGGTTATCGGCTACCAAGACATGGAGGAGACCTATTGGAGGCAAAAGCTTCCTTAAAATGGATATGATGGAGATAGAAATACCAAATATTTCCATGCAATGGTTAAAAGAAAAGGCTCTCAAGCACATTAAAAAATTAAAACTAATGATGATAGCTAGTGTCGATAATAAGGATTTGCTTATTCGATGTTTCTTTCTTTATAGAGCTCCTTAATAAAATGTGAACTATGATGAGCTTTCGCCTAAGTTATCCCTAAGCTCATTTAAGATAACAATATGCTTACTCATTACCTTTGAGTCCAAATAGCTTACACTTGGAATATGAATACTGATTGATTATCGATGGCTTTACTACTTTATTTTTCAAAGTCGGTATATTATCAAAGAAGATTTGATTAAAGCTATTTTGATTTTTTTTAAAGGAATACCATCCCCAAATATTTTTAGCACTTCCATTGCCTAATCCCTAAAATTTAACCCAACTTTGGAGCCACTTTAGGCCAATTAGCCTTTGCACCTTTTAATAAGCTCATCTCTAAGATCATGGCAAAAGACATAGCGGTTGCTAAATTATCTCCCCAACCAAATGGTTTTGTTAAAGGTTGATCTATCTCGATAATGTTATTAGCCCAAGAAATTGTTCATGATTTAAATGCTAAGGTTTAACAAACCATATACATGGACTTCTTTAAAGAAACACATTTTTTGTACTTTTATAAATCAATAAATGATTAATGGTCCATAAGCATGATTTAATAACATTCTTAAATAATATCTTTCACTTGATGGTTCATTATTTATGCGAAATTTGCTCAAACTTTTGTCTTCTTTTCCAAAAAAAAAAAATTTTCCATAGAGACATATTTTTCTAAAATTTCACTATATAGATATTGTTTTTTGCCTCAGAATCTCTTATTAACTCAAAACTATGACAACATATTTTTTGATATTACTAAATGTTAATAAATCACATAAATTTTGATTTTGTTTATAATATATAGCATGCATGTCTTCTAAATGTATTATATTATGGATATATCTCTTTAAATCAAATTCAAATATTCTCCATAATGCTTCTAGGGTTGATACCATCTTCCATCTTTCTTTGAATCTCATCAAAATTTTTCTCTCACATGTTCTGTTATTAAAATTGATATTTTAACATTATGTTGACCTTTTTTTGGAATGAGTTCTCAATCTCCTCAACATGATCTGGACTCTTCTAGACACTAAGCTTCTTAGTCTTAAGATACTTCTAGTGATTTGGTGAACACTTAACCAAGCCTACTTTTTAAGTAGTCTAAATTAAACACCTATAGTCCTTAATCAATGATCACTTTCTAAATCAAACCCCAAATTAAAATTTGAATTCAAATTAAAAAATTCCTTTATAATCAATCTCAACTTCAAATCAAGCTCAAAATCCTTCCTAAACTTATGATTGAATCATGGTTATCCTACCCAAATAAAATTCAATCAAACCCAACTCTAAATGATTGACCCAGATCAAATCCAAGCTCTAAACCCTCTTAAGCCATGTAATCTGATTCTACAAACTTAGCCAAATCTCACCCAATTCAATCCAAATTCAATTGATTTCTTCTTGGCAATTATATTCAATCATCTTCACAAATAAATCTACTTTCAATGATCAAAATTCAATCAAACAATCAAATTCTTATAAGCTCTATGGACCCTTCGAGCTTTTAAATTTGCTTTCAAATCACTCAAACTCATTTGATTTTCTTATAAATCAATTATTCCTTTAAATATCTTCTCAAATGTAAATGAAACTTACATTTAAATGACCAAAACTAAATCCAAAATCAAATCAAAACCTAATCAAGAATTTAGCCAATTCTTTAGACTTACCAAATCTCAAATCAAGTCAAAACCAATGGATTTTCTTGAGTCATTCAACCACCTATCAAAATATAAATGAAACATAAATTATCAAATAAACTAAGATCACAAGTCAAATCAACAGTAAATTGATTTTACTAAATTTATATTTTAATCTAAACTCATATATAAATTCAACTAGTTCTCAATCAAACCAAAATCAAAAATTGACCCATTTGGTTCTTGATCCTGACCTAAAGAACCAGAAGTTCAATAATTAAATTATTACTCATCAAAACCTTTCACCATTTTTGACCACCTAGATCATATTATCACAGTCAAATTCTTTTGTCATTTGACCAAGTCTTAACCCATATGAGCCAAATTAAAAAAAACCTATCATACACTAAAGCAATTGAAACCATGGCAACACCAACAATGATCAATGATTGAATGACTTGACCATCAATTGAGCAAAATAAACCCAATTGATCCTTTGACTCAAGTTGACCAAAATTGACCTAAGACCAAAATAGGTCAAATCGATCAACCCAAATTGATTGCAAAATGGCTCAAGTTTATTCCAAGTTGATTATTGAACTTAATCAAACCATTTGACCAATTAGACCCAATTGACCAACAGCCCAAATTGACCTAAATGGTCAAATTGGTCTAACTAAATTAAATCTAAATCAATAAACAAAGCCTACAATCACCTTCAATTAACCAATTGAACATGAATCTTCAATCCAAATTTTGACCAATTTAGTCAAATTTCAACTTTTTTGACTATGTGGTCAAATGATCAAAAAATCAAACCTAAGCCAAATTGATTGAAACCAATTGAACCAAAACACTTCAAATCATCATTTAACTAACTTAAGCCTTGGTTTGACCCAGACTAATTGGTCAATCCCAACAACTTAACCCATTTGACCCATAAGAGCAAAATTGAGCCAATTCTCTTGGAACCAAGCCATGATCACTTGAATCGATTCAACCGACCCAAACCCATCTTGATCAGCCCAAAGCTCAAACCAAATGGACTCAAACCCAAGGCAAATCTTCCTTGATTTTCCTCCCCATGGGATTTGCAAAATTAGAGCTCATCCTTTCCACTTGGCAACCCTCACACACCCAAAATGGGGTCTATCCTACTCACCTAGCCCAACCTAAGTGGGCTAGGCCTATCATGGACCAAAGGGAGGTGATTTAACTCACTTCCTTTACTACTCGAATCCATTGGATCCAGGGAAGCCACAAGCTTCCTTGTGCCACCTATAGCCTTCCTCCAACCCAATTGCATGCCTCCCTCCTAGGTATTTGATCTCATTAGTTTTTTATTTTATTTGCATAGTTGTGTTAAATTTATTTCTTAATTTCTAATGTATTACCTTATAGTTCTAACACAACATATATTTATTTAATAATTTTTTTGTTAAAGATGAATAGATAAATTTTATAAATATGATTTTAAAATTTACAAGATGAATAGATAACTTTTATAAAGATTTTGATAAATTGTAGGTAGTAATAAGAAATAAATTAGGAAAATTTAATTTAAATATATTATCATATTTAACCATAAATATTTATTATTTTCTAGTGAATACAAATTAATTAGATAAAATGAGAGTTAATAAGTAAACATATATTACTAAATAAATATAATAAATTTCTTAAATGATCAATATGAATGTTAATTTAAAATATATCGCGAAAGTTAATATATTTTAAATTATTATATAGTTGAACATGAACAATGTTCATTTATTTAATAGTTTTTTTGTGTTAAAGACATAGATTGTTTATCAAAATAAATGAAGAATTAATAAATAATAAAATGTATAAATGATAAACTTTATAATTGATAGAAATGTTATTTAATTATGGCACATGTCGCACAACTAATCATAATGTAAAGACATAAATAAAAGATTAAATGGATAATTAAAAATTTAGTAATGCAAAAAATTATCTAAATAAGAAAATGATAATAAAATCAAGTATTATGGCTTGATGAAATTGTCTTGTAGAATAAATATACTATTTCAATAAATAATTATTAATCTTTCTCCAATTTTTTATTTTT
The DNA here is from genome assembly GCA_021442155.1 of Cymbidium sinense. Classification (NCBI taxonomy): domain Eukaryota; kingdom Viridiplantae; phylum Streptophyta; class Magnoliopsida; order Asparagales; family Orchidaceae; genus Cymbidium; species Cymbidium sinense. Next base: position 30,385,550 of record CM038227.1, on the reverse strand, counting down.
TTTTATTTTTTTTATTTTCTATCAAAGTCATTTATTGATTGAATAGTAAATATGCGTGAGATCTATTCACATACATTTTATCTTGTCCCTTAATTGAGAAAGTCTTTATAAAGTTTGTGATAATTTTTATACTCCCTCGAATCCGATTCTGTGAGAAAAAATTAAATAAATAAATTATAAAAATATAATATATTATTTAGAAATTCAAAAAATATGTTAATTGATTACCTTTATTTTTTTAGCTCTATCAGCCTAATCATCAAATAGAGTAAATGTAGAATTTAAGGTTGTATCTTCAACATCTAATTTAATAAGATATCTACATGAAAAAATCAATATAAGAAGCGTTTATAGTAAAATCATCATTCACGGACTTGGATGATCATTTATCTGTTGAACTTTGTTTTATACTGTGGAATGACCCCTGGTTGGGTTGTTATCGGCATCAGTTATGTTGGCACTATTTGGGCTCTCCTTAAAGGTGTTGTTTTCCCTTTATCTTTGTATCATGTGGCTTTCTCTCCCATGTGTATGTGATTGGCTTTGCTATACTTTGGTGTCTTGCTCTTCGGTCCACCCTCTCTTCCAATAGATGGGTTGGTTCCCCGTTTGTAGGCTATGATGGATGGTTGATTTCACCCATTCCTTGGGTAGTAGCCGTCATTGTATCCCTTGATTTGGATGCACATGGTTGCAAGTTGTGTGATGTCAGCTTTTCCACAACTCTATTTATCTCTTGTGTTTCTGTTTCTACCTTGATTTTAGACTTTAGATTTTTTCTAGATGTTTTCGATTATGTTCTTCTCCTACAAGTCATTTTTTTTGGAGGTATAAACTTCTTACCTCAACAATCGCTATTGTTGGCTAGCTTTACTATTTGCTCATGTGTATCTTTTGCTTTCTTTGGTTATTTTCTTTCTCTTTTGATATGTGTGGATTGTACTTAGTCAGGGGGTTTACTCTCTAGGATGATTGTAGCTCTTTGAGCCGTAACTTCTGAGTTTATCCCCTTTTAAGGACCTTGTAACCCCTTTTTGTGGCAATAAAATTCCCCTATGGGTTCCCAAAAAAAATCAACATAAGAAGCATCATAAATATTAAATATAAATTATTTTAATTTCATAAATTATTTACCTCAAATTATATTCTACATTATTTATTAGCATCTTAATCTTCTTTTATAATTACCTTTGATTTACATGTATTAAATGCATTATACCAAAGGTTTTCTTCTTCTTTATTCCTTTATAGACACCCATGTATTATAGTACTTGACCTAGTAAAATAATAATAAATTAGTAATAATTATTATTATAAAAATACCTCGATATATATACATACCTCTGATAAATTCAATGTATTGATCTTAAAAGATCGAGTGTGCATATCTTTCATTAGTTGATTGACCCAGAGAGTATTAATTTTCATTAAACTTGTAATTTAAATTCCAACTTAAGTAGAAGTAATAATTATAATAAACTAATCAATCATATTTTTTAAAAAAAATTACACACCAATCCTTTATTTCTTTTGATTCTATCAAAGTTGGATTAATTTCTAAACTTTTTGATCATGTTGTTGATAATGTGAAACCTATAATTTTAAATATATAATAATTATAAAAAAATTAAAAATTAATGAGCAATACATGTATAAATTGTTGTAACCATTAAAATTCTTCATTACAAAATATTAAAATATATTTAAGAATATTATGCCATTATAATATTTCCCAAATTGATTTTGCTAATATTTCTAGAAACTCATCTTTTATTTCTTTTAATTGTTGGCATTGTACTGTAGCTAATGCTTACCATAGTGTGAATGTAAATAACTGGACCAAGCAAAAAAAATATTACAAAATGATTTTTATTTCTTAAGTTTGTAATATAAATGTCATATCTTAATCCAAAAACTTGCGGTCTCTCTTAACATCATTAACTTTCATAACAAATAGAAGAATACATGTTTCAAATATAAATAAATATATTATTAATATTAAGAATTTCATATAATAAGAAAGATAATAGAATAAAACTAAGAAAATATGTACCTAAAGGTGAATTTGGATTTGACTTGATATATGTTATTACTGATAATTTAGTAGATGATGAGAAATTATTATCATCAACTTCTTCACATATTTCTGAGATTATTTAATATAATCTTAAATTTATCATTCACATTATAAAATTTTTTATTTATATTTTTAATTTGTTCATTTGATATCATATATATCTTGCCAATATTTAAAATGTCAATAAACTTATTGATAATATCATTGAACATTATTGTATATATCTTTAAACTCTATTCACAAGACAAGAGAAATCATTGAAATTAAAGTTACTTATTTTAAAAAGTACTAATTATAAAGAATAAAATATAAATCATTACTAACAAAATTGTATAATAATATAATAAGAACTAAAAATATTTAATTATGATAATTAATTACATGCACATCCATCAAAGTAACCTTTTCGACCTTTCCTTGTTCGATTTAAAAATTTTTATGTTCTCTTTTTTCAGAACTAAAACTTTTATGCTCAAAACGTTGATGCACGATAATTTAGTGATAATATTTCTTTTCATAAATAAAAAAAAATTAAAAGATAAATTTAAATTTAAACATTATAAACAATAACAAAAATATATAAAGTTGGGTTATAATTTATTTAATGTTGTTATGTTATGTTATAAAGTTCATTATTGTTGAAATTCTATAAAACAAACTATGTAGAGACATTTTCGTGAACTCGACTACTAAATTAGAATTATGAACTATGTGACTCAGTTAAGATTAATTCGATAGAAACAATAAAAGAAGTAGTTTTAAATTAGATCTTTTATTTGTAAACTGAAAATATAAAAACAAAAGTAAAATGCATATCTGTTTGATGTAAAATATAAATTAGGTAGAAAATATTCCTGAAAAAAAAAGAGAAAAAAGTTCAATATGTATGTTAAAAAACTAAAATGGAAATCATATATCCTAAAATTCATAACCTCCATCATAAAGCTTTCTCAAAATTAAGTCCATGAATCTTCCTCTCGCGTTTCCTCTCTCTCCCACTCTTTGGGAAATTTACATACATAGCACAGGAGAAAATAACATTGTTTTAAAATAGCCTTCTTCTCTAAAGTTGTTTCTCAGCTCACTCTAGAGAAAATATCGAATTAAAAAGTTTATATAATAAAATTAATTGAAAATAACATAAACGTGTAGATTAATATAAGCGTTCATTAATTATTTATATAATTGGAAATCACAAGAATTTTAAAATAATTTATGTAAACTCATTAATTATTTATAATTAAGTTTATTAATTTATTTTTAGAATTTGGCTATTATATATTATATCACTAGATTGAAATCATCAAATCAATTTGAATATAAAATTAAAGACTAGAAGAAACACAAGCTAATTTTTTAATATAGGTATGTGGATGGTGTGTGCAAGGGCAATTGAATTTTGATTGAGAAATGAAGAAGTTGGAATGGGATGTGAGCTCCCCATTTGCCTTTGCAGGAAGAGAAAATCCAGTGGGGAAGGCTTGGAAATGCTCTGGGAGTCCTAGGGAGTTTTAAAATTTCTTGGGAGCTCTCATGAAGTGAATCGTGAATTCCAATTTTGTATAAAACTTAAATTTTAATTATAAAGGCAGAAATAAACAACAACCATGACATTACATAAAAGTAAAGTGCACAAAATAAAGAAAGAGAATACAAAGATTTTATGTGGTTATTAAACTCAAAACTTACCTTCATGCAACCCAAGCTAAAAATTTACTAAGTCAAAATGAGATTACAACAAATCTCTCTACTCTCCTTCACAGCAAGTACAATAACACCATACTTTCCTTCTAAGTACACTTTAATTCATCAACCATGAATCTTTTAGCCAACTTAAAGATAGTATAGAAATAGATAAGTTAAGCACAAAATAAATTGACCAAATGCATAAGAAAGCCAAGAAGGAGAACAAGTCACTTAATATGCAAAATCACAGACTAGAATGAAAGCACATTGTTAAGCTTTCAGCTATAAGAAAATCCGCTAATCCTCAAAGTTCTATTGTGCAATCCTCAAGCCAATCACTTGTAGGTTGGAGGATGGAAAAAGAATGATGAAATTAGCACTTGATTAACCAAGAAGAGATCTCTAAAAGTTTTGCAAAAATTAAGAGAAAGTTTTTCTATAAGAGATTTTCCCAAGAGAAGTCAACTTAGTCTAAGAAATATTATTTATAAGACAATGGGTCATGAGGTTCCTCCAAGTAGAAAAATAAGAGGAAAACTTATTTAAATTAATTTAAATATAAAATAATAAAAAATAAAAATAAATGCAATGAGATAAAAAAATTCAAAGAGAAATAAGAGAGAATTTAATATGGAAGGTTGATTTAATTAAAATCAATTTGAAATTCAAATTTTATAAGAGGGATTTTAGGCAAGGGAGAGAAGGTTTAATTAGTAAGTGATTCAATTTCAATCAATTAAATTAAATTAATTTAGCATGATAAAAAATTGACAAAAAATGGGATATGGAAGAAAAATTAATTTGGAAATAGATTTAAATTTAATCAATTCTTCATATGACTTGATTTCTAATGTAACTAAGAAATTATTGCATATGTGGGTCAAAAGAGAGAGAGAGAGAGAGAGAGAGAGGAGAGTTTGAATTATTACCAAACAAGTTAAGACACAATTAATTGTCCAAGTGAAAGAGGAATAATTTAAATTAAGCATGATATATGATCGCCAAAAGGAAGTTTTCATGATGGGATTCAATTAATATTTAATGCAATATCATGGAATATTCAATCAATTCATCTGGATTGAATGAATGAAGGAAAAAGATAACATGTAGGAGTGTGAATTATTTGGTTTTAACCAAAAAACCAAACCAAACCAAAGTTTTTGAGTAATTTGGTTTGGTTTTGAACTTAGCAATTTGGATTTTACTTTTAATTATAGAAAACTTTGGTTTTTGGATCAATTTGTTAAATAAAATTTTGGATGGAACCAAATAAACAAAAGTAATTATATGTAATGAGGTATTATTAATTTATGTATAGTAGGCTTATCTATTATACACTTATTTTTATTTATTTATTTAATACTTGGTAGGTGCTTTTTTGGAGGACCATTATCCAATTTTTCAAAATATTTTGGTCTCATAACATGGTAATATGGTTCCATCAATTCTAAGTTCAAAACATCATTAAGGTAAGTAAAATTAGTTCTAAATATTTATTTTAGCATGAAGTAGTTAAGCATTTTTATTATATTTATGTTATTTTTCTTATTGCTTGTTCATTATACAATAAAAAATTTTGTCAATAATTTTAAATGTAAAAACTTCGGTTTATCCAAAACCAAACCAAAATAATCTAACCAAATTATTATTTGTTTGGTTTTGCATTTTATTTTTGTTTAGTTCAATATTTTTAGAATCCAAAACCAATCGGTTTTAAAATTTATCATCCAATCCATCCAAATCAACCAAACACACCCCACATACAATTATTTAATAAAATCCAAGGAATATTCATAAATTGCTACTTTCCTAAAATAGATTAGATTTATTTTAATATACTTAATTCGAATTAAATAATGATGGATCAAATCTTAGGAAAGTTTAAATCAATTTTCATTAAGAGATTAATTTGAATTTGAATAAAGATATAGTTGGCCAAAGGAGGTTTCCAAAAATAGAATTTTTATAAAAAGAAAGGAGATAATTCCATGGTTTATTTTAATTGAATTTGAATTAACTCAAATAAATTTAAATTAATTCTAATTAAATCAACTAGATTACTAGATGATCAGCCACATAGCATTCCATAAAGAGGAGAGTTCAAATTTGCATATGTAATCAAAGGAATATTCAATTTGAATTCAAAAATAATTTAAATTAAAGATTCAAATTAATGAATTTTTTAATTTAGAAAAATATGAGATAATTATGGAAATAATTTGAATAACTCTCACATAATTTATTTACCAAATAATCATGAAAACAATTCAGCCAAAAGGTTTAGGATGAGACACATGATAGAGAGAAAATTATGACAATATGAGAGAAAAATAATACCTTGAATAATATTTGATTAATTTATATACATGCATTGAATAAATGGATAATGAACATGCCTAAGCATGAGAATAATTTAATGAAATGTGAACTTAATTTAAGTTGCATGGAATAATAATAAATGTAACAAAATTTATGCATTTAGTCCACATTATCTAAAATGAATCATTTGAATAATAATTGTAAATATAAAATGTAGAATTTATGAATAATTCTCAAATAAATTATTTTGAAATGAATGAATGATTTATTTTATTTAAGTGAGCTTTTATTTTCCTTAATGTAGTTAATCATAGAAAAATTCTCACCTAGCTCATGCCCAATAGCTTTAGGATTCTCATTTCATTGAAGAACATGAAGTTAAATAATTTTCCTGCACACTTAAATACCTTGAAGAATGTTTGATTAATTTGTGTATATATATATATATATATATATATATATATATATATATATAATTTATTATCAATATAAATTTAAATTAATAATGACATTCATAATGATTAATTTGAATTATTTATCATGCAAAGAGATAATTAGTTCTTATTACATAAGGTTTGTTATTATCAAATCAAATGATTTATTATCAAATCAAATGATAAGATACAAAAGATGTATAGTCAACAATTATTTTGTGATTATTTAATTATAGTGTATGAGGTGTTTAAGAGGATATCATATTGTGGCATAGCATCAAATTTGTTGTTATATCTCAAAAGCTTCATCAAGGAACTATCACACTTCTAATAATGTAATAAATTGGGTTGAGACTTTTGGTTGGTGCCAATCTTTGGTGCTTATATTGTTGATGCTTATTTGGGTCAATATTAGACTTTTATCATTAGTGCAATAATTTATTTTATGGCTATCATTCATTATTTTCTTTTAAAAGTAGACTATATTTTATGATTTTATTACTTTTTATGAAAAAAAGACTGTATTGTGGTATTATGATTGATTTTTTTTCAGGATTTTATTAAATTTATTTTAAAATATTTTCAAAAATATTTTAGATTTATGATCAATTTTGCATAGAAAAGTTACATAAATTATTTGATTCACTTAATTGGCAATATGGGGAAAAAAGAAATATAGCATCAAATATATTTACATATCTAATATTTATTTTTATAATATATAATTTTTAATATCACATCAAAAAACATTACTAATATCAATTTTTTAAAAGTGAAATATACTTTTATTATGTATTTTTTTGATGTGATTATATCATTAAAATGTTTTATAAATGAATATTAACTTTTGGGTTGTTGTTATATTAGTACATAACGCATTAATGTAGGGGTGTACATTCAATTTATTTGGAGTTTATTGAGGGATTCATCAACTAATTAATTTTAATACATCATCCAAAAAAATAAAAAATAGTAAAGTTCACTCAAAATTGAATCAAATCATATATGAATTTAATTCGACTTTGATTAAATCAGAAATTTTATATCATACAATGCAAGATATAATGAAGGGTGTGGGGAGTCAAGTAGAGAAATAATTTTTTGAGTTTACGACTATAACTTTGACTTAAAAAAGAAAATAGCTAATTAGTATTAGCTATTTTTAACCCAAATTTCAATTTCTGGTCAATTTAATTTTTTTAATATTAAATAATTAATTCTAATCCAAATAACATTTAATTTCAAACAAAAAAAATCAAACAACTATTTAATAAATTGACCCAAATCAACTAAATAGGCTTAATTAGATTTGATTATTTTTATTTTAACCAATTAATGTTCACCACTATGTTAACAATCTAAATATTTAAGTACAATATTGGTGAATTTGTGAAGCATAAAATAAAAATCAATAATTGACTACTAGTGTTATGTTAATCTCATCTTTGAATTTTATTTGAGTCATCATCGCATGTTAACATTATATATAGATATTAACACAAAAATAAAATAATTGAGATAGAAACAAAAATAATGAGATGAGAGAGAGAGAAAAAGAGAAGAGAAAAAATAGGATATATGATATTTTATTTTAAGAATGAAAATAATTATGATCAAAATTAATCAATATTCTAAGAAATGAAACTCATTTAAACAAAAATAAAAAAAAAAGATAAATTGAGGGAGTTGAAAAAAAACTAGAATTTGGGTATTTTCAATAGAGAGAAAAGATAAATAGGAAAGTAAAGAGAACATCAAGATAGAAAGTTTTCATTTAAAATTTATCAATACACTATAAATAGCCAACTCTTCCATGTTTTAAAGCTCATAGAGGAATTGCTTGATTTTAAAGATTCTATTTTATTATAAGATTGACTTACATATGGTATGAAATAAAAATGAAATTCCTAGTCTAATTCAACTCAAATTGATAGTAGGGAATGCATGTTGACATTATATATCAATCCTCTAACCTCCCTTTGTGAGGATAGTTAAATTATTAATAATGCATCAAGTTTACAACTTAGCATCTTTTGGTAGTCTAGATATAATTATGACACCAAGCCAAATAGCTCCATTGGTACATATCAATTTGATGAATTCCATCCCAAAGAGCATGAATATTAGCTTTCCTTCTTGAATGATGGATGTTCAGCAGCTTCTTAGGAACCTTATTTGCCAACACAGAATTAGTCTATAGTAGAGGACTTCCGAGGAGGAATTATCGACTCATTTTCAAAGAGGAATATATCTGATGGATGACTTGCATATTTGTTACCTAGAAATAATATATAAAAATAGTCTCATAGATGTGAAATAAGAGATAAATAAAATAATATCTTGTAAGAGACATCATTTTGTTTATGTTATAATTCTTTTTATAGTTTGAATTTAAGTGCTCCAAACTCTGCATATAATTTTCAATACATTATTCTTGTAATATAACATACAATTATTAGTGTATTAATATTTTTGTGTATTGAAGTTTAATTTGAATACTAATTTCTTAGTCTCACATATGTCATTTAGTACTACAATATTTGCTAGATTAGCTTATATTGATGCTAAGCATTCTAACTACAACAAATAACTTAGAGTGATTGGCACAATTTTATTTATTATGGTTATAGAGCTATTTGGAATAATTCATAAATTTATTTAACTTTAATGTTAAAAGACTCTTTACTATCATTTATAAATTGCAAGCCATTTTAAAATATCAATTATTTCTATTTCCTAATTAATTTCTAATTTAATAACGCCTAACTTGTCAAAGTGAATGACATTGATGGCTCACACTCTTCATGTAATAACCAAAATCAATAATTAAATTAAAATTCTCTCCCTACAAATGAACGCAACTTTTCTAGTGTGAGTATGCCTAATTTTGTGTTTAAAATATGGACATCTAAACTTTCTTTAAAAAAGAAGTGGCAGAGAAGTTCATTGATTAATCTTTTTCACATAAGAAATAATCTATATACATTCATGAACGTTTACTTCAGATATCCACATGATATATTTGGGTTAAAAGCTCTTAATAAATATATATCATTAATTTGATCATTTTTATCAAGATACATAAAAAAAATAATTATAAACATCAAAGGAAGAATGTGATAAATATATACCAAATATCAAAGATTTTTAATCTTTACAACTTCAGAGCATGATAGTCAAGATCTTAATAAGTTTTATAATAATTTAGATAGACAAATAACATAAAGCTTTAAAGTAAACGAATATCAACATTGTCTAATATAGATATATACTTAAAAGAGGCATGCTTTCATGATAAAAATGATAAATTTAAAGAAGAGTTTGTCATTTCACATGAGCCAATCACAACACTAAAGGCTCAAGATCGCATGAATCTCAAGAATGATGAGACTCTTTTGTTATCATATTTATTATACAAATAATTATATTAAATGCACACTAAAATATTATGCATATTAGCAAATAAGGCTAAAAATTTATGTTAATTACTAATAGTCGATAAAGTGTATAATGTATAGAGACTAAGCACTTTATTCATTTCTTTGATGACCCACAAAAGGCTAACATATTAAAAAATTTAAGCACATAAATATAAGTAAATTTATATTTAAACAAACCTACAAAAACACAATATATGAAAACATTAAATATCTTGATTTAATATAAAAAAAATAATCTAACAAATATAACTAATATAAGATAGATCAAAAGTAAATTATAGAATTTTGGAAAAATTAAAAATTATTAAAATCTATTAGATCTATCCAAAATTATGGATTTACCAAAAAGATATAAGCATATAAACTAACTAGATGTAACCAATAACATTATAATTTTTATTCAAGATATGCTTAATTATAGAAAAATATAAATTTACTAATTTCTTTATAAAAAGAACCTTAAATTACACCAAGTAAAATTGAAAAAAGAATAATACATGAGATTCTAATATAAAAATCTTAGGGCTTATAAGTGAAAGATACTTACCATCATATTTATAGAGAAATCAAAGAAATTAAGCAAGAATAAAACTGTAGTAGCTATAAAAGTAAAGTAGGTAGATGTGCAAAAACCATAGACTAGAAAGAGGAAAGGTTGAATGGAGAAAATAGTTCTTGGTCTAAAAAAAATAACCTGAACTACATATAATTATATTTTAGATAATTTTTTTGCCAAAAAGAATTATCAGCCGAATTTTCATAAAAAAAAAGTACTTGCATTTTTTTTCTGATAGTAATAATAATAAATTCAATTGGAATTATTGATTAAAAGGTTTCATAGATGTGCCTACCATTTATTATAATTTTATTATTGTGCAATATTGAATTTTTTAAGCTATTCATCCTAACCAAGAAAATTCTAACCAAGTTTATTGGTCATGTAAGGGAAAATATATTGTAGAGATAAAATACATTAAATGACTCTACTTAGAGTATGACATATGAAAAGTAGAAGAGCTAACTTGTTTGGAAATGCAATATTTGATCTATATCTAGGTGTAAATGGAGCAACATGTATTCCAAATGAGAACCAATTTTAGGGATTTATTTCTATCAAAGATCTTCATTCAATGGCTCTTGAACTAAGATATCTATCTTCACTAAACTTATTCAAACACATTGGGTTAGGGAAAGATGTGCATCAAATGTCAAATGTAGTATTCAAACTTTCAAGTGATTTTAATCATGTAAACATTATAAAACAAACGAGGGCTTTAGTTTTAATAATTCAAAATTTGTTTGCAAACAACAAATTAAGAGGCAACAATAAAACATCCTCAAGCCCATTTTCTTTATATATATATTGAAGAATGATACTCATTGGAGAATTTAAACAACAATGATACATTACGAACATACTTATGCCATAATCATCCTTCTAAAGTCATAATCTTCAGTGTATAGTAGTCATGTCTCCTTAAAAAGATACAATGTAATCCCAATAGCTCCACCATCGATGCAGATCAATTTGATGAATTCCATCCAAAAGAGCATGAATATTAGCTTTCCTTCTTGAATTGGTGGATGTTCAACAGTTTATTAACAATCGGGTTCTTCATCTCATTGACGATCTTTGTGATTTTCACACCATTCTATCCTCATAAACTTCCGGAAGTCCTTTCACTAAAATGGCACAAGTGGTTGTTGCAATATTGAGGAATTGGAGGGTGACCTTGCCCTGACAATAGAGCTTCCTGAGCTGAGGCTCAAAGAATATGAAATAATTGGAAATTTTCAAATATATTGTACACCCAATTTAAAGTAAGTATTGCTTTAAATTTTTTAATTTAAAGTCTATAACTTAATTGACATATAAAATCCCCTTCTCCCTCCCAATAATTTAATTTAGTATCATGATACTAATATATATGTCTACACAGAATTAAATATTGCTTTTCTTTGATTTATAAATCCATATTTCTATCATAAATTTGGTTTACATATTTCAGTATGCCAATTAAATAATGTCATAATAATTAAATTATATGTAATGCTAATGCTAACAATATTCTTACATGTTCATCTTACACCTCAAATTTTATGTCAAAATATCTTGATAAAAAGTAATAGGAATAGTCTCAAAACTCTTAAATATGTTTTGAGATAAATATAATATTAACTAATTATATATATATATCATATTCATCTCAAAATAATTTTAAAAAATTTTAGACTTATACTAAAAAAAATGATCAAAATATCATTTTGTTAAAACAAATGTCCCCGATCTCTTTTGTGAAAATTCTCCCAAATGTCAAGCCAACATTATTTCTTGTTCTAACTTCTTGAATGTAACCCATGTTGTTATTTTGAGTTTAAAAATGATAGTGAAATGCTAGTAATATTCATACTAGATTTTTTACTATCCTTTTCTATAGTAGAGGACTTCCGAAGAGGGATTATTGACTCATTTTCAAAGAGGAATATATCTGATGGATGACTTGCATATATGTTACTTAGAATCATAAATAAAAATAGTCTCTATAGATGTGAAATAAAAGATAAATAAAATGATATCTTGTAACATATATCATTCTGTTTAGGTTATAATTCTCTTTCATAATTCGAATTTAAGTGCTCCAAACTCTTGCATATAATTTTCATTACATTATTCTTGTAATATAACATACAAATATCAGTGTAATAATATATTTTTATGTATTGAAGTTTAATTTGAATAGTAATTTCTTAGTCTTACTGTGGTAAATTTTTATATGTGATTAAATTTCTAAAGAAGTTAAATATATACTTCTATCTTCACTCTATGCGGGATAAAATAAAGACGGAAACATACATCTAATTCTTTTTATGCATTTTGACTCCACGTAGATCCGAGATGTACTTAGTGAGGGTGATGGTACACATTGAGGTGTACTATCTCAAAATGTAGAAATCACCACCCTACAATGAACCTAATCACCTCAATAAGGACTCCTAAGGACAATGGGTCTACATGTGTGCCAAAGATTCATCCCCTACTTTACATGGAAAAGTAAAGTAGGGTTTATTTTAAATTGTTAAAGTTATAGGGGCAAGCCCCCATAGTTAATTACATCCTAAGGAATGAGATCCCTTAGGAATACTTTTGATTAAGGTAAATGATCATTATCTCCAAAGATTTCCATAGGTAGGACTATCAATCAATTAGTTTATTTTGAAAGATCAAATGGGATTTATCAAAGAGAGGGAGTTATTATCGAAGCCAAAGGAAGATAGGAGATGCTCATGCTAGGAAACCTAGTGAGCATCTCAAATTATCATATGGTTGGGCTTTACATTTTTGAAATTAAATTATTCATTTGAGTTGACTTTTCATTAGAAGTTTAGAGCTTATGATTCCACAACACAAGATTATGAAAATGCTTGATAGGTAAGGATTTATGCTTATGGCACATAGAAGGGAGAAGCAACTTCATAACCTAAATCTATGGAGCTTTAGTGAGGATCAAAAGCATGACCTAAATCTAATGTGAAAATGGGTATTTAGTTTGCCTCCACAAGAGAGGATAAACCACCCGATTGCTTGGACTTACAACCGCCTGGGGTGGCTGCCAACTAACTCCTCCCATGATTTCAAATTCATGTAGGCAAGTCATAATTTTTATGGAAGATAGCTAAGTTGTTATTAATTTAGAAAGAGACTAAGTCCTTAAAACTCACTCCCTAAAGAGACTAGATCATGTAAGGGCATGCTTCAAATGACCTAAATCTAACGCAAATCATATTACATATTATTTTCATTTTGGACAATCATTTGACTCGCTTATAGGATTCATATGCCTAATGCATGAGAAGTAAGATTATTGGCCAAAATTAACAAGAAGGGAGGAGGTGTGTTTCCACCATGGCTCTCAAAGGTCAAGCCAAGTTTTTTTGGCAAAGGTGGAAGCCCTCCAATCAAGAGTCAAAACAATATTCATTTGTGCATGATGTTACAAAAGAAATACTCATCCAGCTAAGGGATTGTTAATTCATTTATCTAGATTTTTAGCCTTAACTTTAGGTGAGGTTATGAGTTCTTTATTTTTAATTTTGAATTATTAAATTTGATAGAAGATTTATTTTTTCCTAAGAGGCTAATCCACATCCAGGCCATACATAAAGCAAGGAAGAAACTAGGAAAATAATGCCACTTAATGCACAAGCTAAACAAATCATCAATCAATTTATAAATCTAATCATAAAAGAATAAGAGGACATTGTGTTCGGGTACCACCGCACAAACCCAAAAAAAAAGGTAGCCTAGCTCTACCCTTATACAACTCGGATTACAAATGAATTAAACACAATTAAGTAAGGAATTCATTGTTATGGGGGTCTTCAAGCATCATTTCTTCACTCTTCTTTTCTTTTTTCTTCTTCTTTTCTTCTTTCTTCTTTAATTCCTTCTTTTGGATGATTGGAATGTGGTTGCTCCAAAGGCTTTACATGGTACATAAGATACGATCTTATGACCAATGTTCATCCTAATCCCCATAATAATCATTCCAATATCTTAATTGCAAAAATTACTTGGAAAGGAAAAATAAATCTAACCGATACCTGCAAAATAGAGATTACCTAAACAAACCATACAAAATTCCAAGCATGTATATTGGACTTATCACCCCACACATAGGTGACTAAGTCCACCTGGCCTATTGGATTATGCTTAAGGGTATAACCACCTACACAAAGAAAAGTATTTATACTTTTATTTATCATAATGCCTTAAGCAATCCTCAGAGAATGATTAGACCGATTATCATCCTATCATTCATTCTATGCACATACATCCTAATCATCTAGACCAAAACATATATCACAAAATAAAAGCAAACATCAAACCATGCACTGCCCTAACCTAAAACTAAAAGTGGTGACTTAGCCTAATGTGTGTGCTTTAGAGGTTTGTGTGGTATGCTTAGCTATGGCTTTAAGTTAGACTTTTTTAAGTGTGAAGAGTGTTCAACTTAGAGGAGATTTTCATTTAAGTGATTTAATTATTTTGGGTTGATTTTATTTTATATTTTGATTGGGTTCAAGTGAATCATACAATTAATTACTAAGTTATAAAGAGAGGGAAAGAGAAGAGAACTTCTCCTTCCAGAACTAAGTAATTTCTAAGTGGATTCATGTTTTAGTCTTCTTTAGTGAATGTTTTATTATATGCTTTAATTAATCTTAAGTTTATATTAACTCTAAACAAACTATTCAAAAGAAAGGCATTTCAAGATTAAATAAAATGATCTAAATTCACAAAATATATATCACTTCATTTCTTTCTCAACATATATAACATGAATATGAATCAGTCCTAAACATATCTATACATACAAATGAGAATGTTTAGCACACTTTATGATGCGTGCTAAGTAGTTCATTTAACAAAATTTGAATGTTTATGATGCATGATTTTCATTAAGTGGCAAAGGAGTTTCTTGTCCAATTTTCACATGCACATATGAATGTATGAAAAGCATAAGTGAGTACTGACGCCATTGTTAACCAGGGGTGTAAGATACAAAACCTACATAGGGCTACTTAAAGCATCACAACCCTAGGGTTGTCCTGACTAATATGCGACTTTCCTTAAATACAAAAGAAATGAATGGAAAAGAAAGAATGCAAAGTTTGTGTTGGTTGATTTATTTTTATTTATGCAATTTATGTGTACAAGTATAGGTATCCTTCTTAAGTAATAGTAAATGAATGAATAGAAGATGGAATTAGGAAAGTGTTAGGTTCTTTTCAAATGAACTATACACTTTGCCAAATCTATCAAAACTATACCTAAAGAGATGAGAAGGAAAAACCACATCCTTATATTATTACTCACATGAAAGCTTAAAAGTAAGATATAAGTAATGCACTTTCAATTTTGATAATTGATTCATATATTTTGAAAATAATATGGATTTAATAGTCATAATAGCCACTCATATTCTTACTTTAGCCAAAACATGCAATTTAATAGAAGATTTTCATTTTAAATTTGATTTTGAAAGCATGAATGCATGAAATAATATGACACACATATTTAGCATGTTGGAAAGAACTAAAGCAATGAAAGCATGTAAACATATTCACCTTAATTAATTCTAAAGGCAATCTTATGAAATGAGAAAGCTTAAAGTAAATCAAAGTTTGTTTAATGTGATTTTTGTTTGATTTTGAGTTTGATTTAATTTGGAAAATGTGAGGTGAGTTTGCTATTCTTAACCCATTCCCATATTTGTTTGATATTTTCTTCAATTTAGATGATTAAATTCATTTTATATTTTGATTAGGATAAGGTATGAATTAAGCATAAATCATTTACTTACACCACCTTAGTATAGTAAATCAAATAATTATGATAATGAGATGGCATGAAACCATAAAATTTAAATTTGTAATGCTCCTAGAAAGAAAAAGGCATAATGCAATTATAATTAATGATAAATTAAGCTAATTTTAACTTAAGTAATTTCAAAATTATTATTTCTATCGAATGACTAAATTGTAATGTTATATTAGTTATCTTATATGAATCCATCTTATTAAATGTCATTTCAAGCATATATATAATTGATATTTTATTTATATTATATATGCATAAGAAAATGATAATGTTATTAATTGTGAATATTTTTTGTTAATTTAGTTAATGTTTCTTCAATGTGTATCAATTTGAATAACATTTCAATACTTAACGACACAAACTTTAAGAAATAGAAAAAATATATCACCATAATTCTTGGGTATATAGATCATGACTATGTTATCCGGACTAAACATCCATCCGCCATAATTGCGTAAAAGTACTATTGAACAAATAGCTAATTTTTTAAAAAATGAGCGTCTAACTGCATGAATTCTATGATCATGAAGGATTATATTTAAGAAATCATAAGAAGTGAAATGTTTGATGATAAATGTGTTAAAAAGTTTCTAAACTAAATAAGAGATCATTTCGTTAGTTCTAAAAGGTCAAAGAGAGTACTATTCTTAATAAGCATATTTCAATGCATTATAAAGGCAATGAAAATGCAATGAAGTATATTATAGAGATGTCTAATTTTGTTATTAAATTGAGAGCACTAAAGTTAGAGATGTTTGATGACGTTCTTATGCACTTAATTTTAATCTCTATTTCGTAATTTAATCTTTTATAATACTAAAAGAAAAAAAATAGACTCTCAATGAGTTTATTGTTGTGTGTGTTCAAGAGAAAAAGATTGAAACAATATAAGATAGAAAGTGCTCATTTAGTTATTTTTATCATGGCATTATTGCTAAAAGAAAAAGAATTTATAAAAGTAAAGGAGTTACAGATAAAGGGACTTTAAAGCTTAAGGTACAACATAAATAAGATAACACTATCACTTATTTCATTTGCAAAAAGGCTGATCATGTGAAAAATGATTATCCCAAATATGCTAATTTACTCAAAATAAAGAGTAAACTTCTCAACTTTGCTTATTCTGATGTTAATTTATCCTCAGTAGCAAATCACACTTGGCAAATATATATAAGTGTAACGCTCACATAAGTGTGACTATGTATTGTCTAAGAAGTCCGATGTTGAAAGATTTATTTATATAAGAAAAAATGAAAATAATGCTACTCTTAAAGCAATATTCTTATATAGATTATATTTAGAATTTAAATTTATTTTGGATTTAAATGAGACATTTTATGTATCATCATTTAGACAACATCTAATTTTTAATTTTATTTAAAAAAGATGGTTATTTTAGTTCATTTAAAATAAAAAATTAATCTTTTCAGTATTTAAATATTATTATACGGGTTCCTTAGTTGATAATCTATATAAATTAAATATTTCACAGATTAATGAAAAATTGCATGCAAGTTATTTTAGTATATAGCAAAAATTAATGAATAAAAATTCATATATGTTATGGCTTAAGCTTTAGGATATATTTCTAAACAAAGAATTAAAATATTTATGTGATAGAATTCTTGATTCTCTTGATTTTTTAGATGATAAAGTCTATATTGAACGCATCGAGGGAAAATAAATAAATATTAAAAAAATTGGTGGCAATAGGAGTTTAAGCGTCTTGGAATTAATTCATACTAATATATTTATGGTCCTTCCTTACAACTACTCGGAATGCTCAATAATATTTTATTACTTCCATAGATTATTATTCTCATTTTATGTATTTATACTTGATATATGAGAAGTAACAATCATTGGATGTATTTAAAGTTTTTAAGGCTACATTTGAAAATCAGCTTAGTAGGAAAATAAAAACTATCAAATCTTACCGTAGAAAAATACTATGGTAGATATAATGAATCAGATGAACAATGTTCAAACCCTTTTGCTAAATATTTAGTAGAATGTCTCATCATTCCTTAATATACCATACTAGGAACTCTAGGTCAAAATGGTATAACTAAGAGGTGAAATCAGACCATATTGGATATGGTTTGAAATATGATAAATCATTCTTTTTATCTGAATCACTTTGGAAAGAAGTCTAAAATATTATAGTTTACATCCTTAATAGAGTTCCAAGTAAAGTAGTAGTTAAAACCTCATATGAATTATGGATTAGGCTTAGTATTAATCATCTTCACATCTAGGTTTGTCTAGATCAAGCTAAGTCATATAAGCTTAATGAGAGAAAATTAGACTCAAGAAAGTTAGCTATTATTTTGATGGATAAAAAAAGTTGAATGATTTTAAGTTTTATGATTTTTAAATAAATCCTTTTTAAGATAAACAATGCTAAATTTATTGAGGTTGTTGAATATGATGGGAGCAATAAACTTAAGAATTTTATATTTGAAGAACAATATGCTACTCTAAATACAATTACAATAGGAAATGATTAAACAATTAGAAAATTTTACTTGATATTATTCATGTTGTAAATATAGATAATCAAAATATATTTGAGTTAACTCCCACTCATATTGAGGAGTCACAACAACCTCAAACTAAAGTGTCATTATGAAAATCCTCTATAGAGAGGAGATCAACAATTTCATATGATTATGTTGTGTATCTCCAAGAACATGAGTTTAACATTAGATTGGAAAATGATATAATCTCTTTTAGTCAAGTCCAACAAAGTTCAACTCCTATAAAAGGATAGAAGCTATAGAGAATGAGATGAAATCAATGAAAGATAATGATGTTTAGCATCTTATCAAATTATCTAAATCAACAAAATTGATGGGTTGTAAATGGGTTTTTAAAATTAAACAATATTCAAAAGGCAACGTTAAAAGATATAAAACACGTCTAGTTGTCAAAAGTTTCACTCAAAAAATGGCATTGATTATAAAAAGATTTTTTCTTCAGTTTTTTTAAAGATTCTTTTAGAATTATTTTGTCACTATTAGCTCATTATGATTTAGAATTACATTAAATGAATGTAAAACTGCATTTTCAATGATGTCATTTTAAAATTATATATATGGTGTAACTAGAAAATTTTTAATCTTCTAATTTAAAATATCTCGTATGCAAATTAAAAAAAAATTCATCTATGATTTAAAGAAAGCATCCTGTTAATGGTATAAGAAATTTAATCAAATGATTACATCTTTTGATTTAAAAAAAATACTATGTTGGCCTCACTTTTGGAGTGAGCTTTCAACTTCTTCATCTTAGACATAGGACTCATCTAGACATTAAGAGTTCCTTAGTCTTAAGATACTTCTAGTGATTAGGTGAACACTTAACCTAATCCTAGAGATTTAGAAGAGTTAGACATAGGAATATGTTATGCCTTAAGGGTAATAGAAAAATATTCCTACCCTATAGCTTGAACCAAATACTCACTTCCTTCTTTCAAATCAACTTCAAATTCAAATCAACTTCAAATTCAAATCAACTTCAAATTCAAACCAACTTCAAATTCAAATCAACTTCAAACTCAAATTAATTCCAACTCAATTGATTTTTTTCAAATTGAAATCAAATTCAAAATCCAAATCATGAATCAATTCCAAATGATTGAAATCCATGATCAATTTTAAATAAAAAGCTTTTCCTAAGCCTTTGATTTCATCTTGGGACTTAGCTCAAATCAAATCCAAATCACTCCAAACTCAAAAGATATTTTCATAACCCATTTATATTCTCATTTATATTCTTAAATATAAATGAAATATAAATTCAAATAACCAAAACTAAATTCAAAACTCAAATCCAAATCTAACCAAAATCTAACTTATGCTCTTTCAAGTCAAATTCTTGAACTTAAAAAAATCATTCTCAAATCAATCCAAAACTTTGGATTCCCTCTTCAAACAATCATTCCTTCAATCACAAACTAAATATAAACATAAACTTCAATCATCAAATCAAAATCAAACTAACCCAAGTCAAACCCTTGTTCACCCTTTTAACTTGAAATTATCAAATGAATCAAAACCCATTTGACTCCAAATCAATTGTAATTGGATTTATATTTCAATCATAAGTCCATATGTGAGTTCAACCAAACTTGAATCAAGCCTTGATCAAGCCAATTGACCCACTTAGGCTCACTTGACCCAAAGTGACCTAAAGCACCTTCAACCCAAATTGGATTTAACTAAGCCCATCTAAGCCTCACATTATAAGCAACAATCATCCTAGGATGATCAATCACTCAAATTGGGTCAAACCAAGTCAAACTTAGCCTTTGACCAAGCAACACTTAGTCTAAATGAAACCTCAACTAGCCAAATCCACCACAAACTAAATTGATTGAAACCACCGATCTAAACTAATTCATAATCAATGATTGAACATGACCATGCCATCAATTGAGCTAAACCTAGCCTAATTGGCCACTTGACCTAAGTTGACCCAAGTTGACCTAAAAGTCAAAATTGGTCAAATCTTGATCTAAGCCAAATTGATTGCAACCAATGGGTCAAATTCATTCTAAATCAATTGTTGAACTTGACCAAAGCTTCAACTGGCCAACTAAATCCAACCTAGCCCAATTGATAATGAACCCAACTTGACTTAAAAGGTCAAATCATCTTGATACTAAACCAAACCAAAATTGATTGAAATCAAAACTTGCAAAATATTTCAAATAAGCCTAAGTCAACCCATGACCAAATCCAATTGGATCAAATGGGTCAAATTGGTCAACTTGACCCATTTAACCTAAATGAACTCAAATGAACCAAAGTCAATTATAAACCAAATTGAAACAAACCAATGACATCCATCAGTTACAAATGATCATTTGAACTTGACCTAACCCATGGTTTGACCCACCAATTGACAACTTGACCCAAGTTGACCCATTTTGACCTAAATAAATCTTAAGCCAAATCATATCAAATCAACTCCAAATTCTTTGAAATTTGGCCCAACCTATTTTTATACATCTCAAATCTTTCTAAATAAAATCAAGGCCAAATGACCATTTTACTCTTGGGGGGAAACCTATGGCCAAATTCATTTGGAATTTGGCCAATTACTTCTCATGGCCACTTGGCATCCTCCTAGTGGACCACATGGACACCAAGAAGGGTGCTAAACATGAACCAATGGGTTTTGGGTCAGCCATGACCCAACCCAAAGCCAAACCAACCCCCTCCAATGGAAATTCTCTACTTGGATCACCTCCAACACTCACCTAGCACATGTGCACTTCCTCTCCACTCCTCCGCCAAAATCAAGCACATGGAGTCCCTAACAGCAAAAAACAACCCATTAAATCCAAGCAATTGAAGGAAAATAGCAAGATGGCTCTCACCTGATCCAAGTAGGGGAAATATACTCCCCTCATTCCCACTCAATGCACACTCACTCAATTGATAGAGCCTTAGAACTCTAAGCAATCTTCCAAGTTTTCTAAGCATTCCCAAGTTCTATTGAATTTCTCCTTCTCAGTTTCCTTCAACGTCAAAACAAGGGAGGTGAGGTGAAATTCAAACTTGCTCAATTCTCCACCAAATCCAAATCCACTTTGCAAGCACCATCAAGGAAGCAAGTCGAGCTCACCCAAAGTGTTTCTCAAGCATCCAAGCCTCAGGAAGGGGGATTTTGATCAAAGTTGCAAGCCATTAAAGGGGAGCTTGGTCAACCCATACATCCACTTCAAATTGTGGCTTGGAACTTTCAACAGAGCTTCGTCTCCACTAGACTAAGCTACCCCCTCCATTGGAAACACCGGTGATAGCCTCCGGTGAAGTATGACTCAAAATTGATCCTAAGTTGAATATTGCTTGGTCTTTTGTGAAGGGAATTGTAATCCCATTAGATCCTAGCGTTGGATGTTCTTCCCTACACCTCTTGATGGTGTGGGATGAATCTGCCTAATCCAAGTTTAGGTGAGCTCGAATCAAGCCATGGAGAATGGACGGCCTCCATCTCCCGCAACTTAGGCAGGGATGAATCATGGGCAGTCCATCCGGCATGTTTTAGATGGACGACCATGATTAAATCTCGCTAGATCTCTAATTTAAACCTTAATAACAATGGGATTAATCCCATCCCATCTTTGATGGCCTAGAGGAATGCACGTTAAGCCACCTGCGATGTGATAACATAAATAACTAATCCCATCGCACCACGTGGAAAGCACGCCGCAGTCTACATGGCGTGATTAGTTAATTAATTAAGGTATTCTTATTATCCTTTAATCACAAAAATTTCATAAATTCATAACTAAATATAAAAAAATCCAAGAAATACAAACTCAAGTTGATTTTAAAGATAATTCAAAGGGAAATAATATAAAATTAAGTTTAATTAATTTTGAACAGTAGATTTCACTCAATTTAGGTTTTATTGAGAATGTAATTATATTAATTACTCCTTAATTATTTCAGTAATTAATTTCAAACTTCCTAGAGTTGATTAGTGGGATGACCTCTGCCTCCCATGATTTTCTTGAAATTTATTGTTGGATTAATTAGAGGAATTGCTTGATTCACCCTACTCACTCTCTTAATTAATTAAGTGATTAATTAAACTATTAAATAGTGATGAATAATTAAGTTTTCTAATCACGTTAAAATAGTTAATAGACTTAGGGAATGAGATTAGATTCCTTTTCAATCTCTTCTCCCTAAGTTCACTCCATTTGGAAAACATTTAATCAAGTTGCAATTAATGGCTTAATCACTTCATTAATAAATTCAATTAATCAAAATTTAAAAATCAAATCATTACAGAACTTAAGCATCTTAATTCTTGGGTAGATTCTTAGGTGTTCAATAACATAAGAGGCTTCAAAGGAAATTATATCCAACCTACATGTGTGGGATGGTTATGAAAGTACTTAATTAAACCCTTTAGTTTAATTAATCAATAATTATGAGCCAATTACATTATGCCCCTTCATTTCTTAGGTGCATTGCTAATTTAAATTCCATGTGGTTGCATATCATATGTTGGCTTATAATTGTTTGGTTAATTATGTTAAAGTGGTGTAGGTAAGGGGTAATTAATGGATTTAATTCACACCTTAACCTAAACAAAATATAAAATCAATCTAATTGTTCTAAAAATTAAACTAAACCAATTCATACATGGGGGAAATAGGTTAAGACCAAAAAACTCTTTTCACATTTTCTAACTCAAATCAAATCTAAAAATAAAATATCTTTAAAGAATTTTGATTTACTTTGAATAATCTTATCTTATAGATTGTCCTTAGAATTAATTAGGGTGAATGAAGTCATATTCTTACATCACTTTATTTCTTTCTAAGCATGATAAATATTGTGTGCCATATAAAATCATGCATTCATATCTTTTGAAAAATCAAATAAATGAAATATTTCCTTTATGTCAAATTGCATGTTTTGGCTCAAGTAAGAATATGAGTGGCTATTATCATTATTAAACCAAAAATTATTTTCAAAACCTATAAATCAAAGATTATAAATAAAGATATGCTACTTATAAGTACTTATAAGCTTGCATGTGATTATAGTATAAGATGTGTTCTTTATATGATTTTCTTCTCCTTTTTTAGCATGGATTTGAATAGGATTTGTAAAGTGTATAGTTAATTTGAAAAGAACATAACACTTGCCTAAATCTATTCTTATGAATTTTTATGTTATGACTTAAGAAAAATCCCCACATTTACACATGTAATTCATACAACGCAATCAAACAAACACAAAATCATTTACATGATTCTTCATCCATATGTTTATTTTTGTACATGCACATGTATTTAAGAAAAGTGATATAATAGTATCGACATCCCGGGTTGCGACTTAAGTATCCCCAAGTAGGTCTTGTACCTTGCACCCCATGTAGAAAATAATGCCATACTCACTTATTTATTTTATACATGTAAAGGTGCATTTGATTAATGGATAAAAAAGTCCCTCTTTTCTAAATAATAAAACATACATTCATGGAAATATCCAAATTTTCTTAAGCAACATCTTTGCATTCATCATTAAGGTGCATTTGTATGCTATGTTTCATATGTGTTATACATGTTAGAAATAAATAAATTATTGTGTTATGTGATAGTAATTCACCTTGATTATTCTTAAGATGCCTTTCCTATTGAATAGATTTATTTAGAGAAAATCTAAACTTATTAAAACATATATAAAAAATATTACTAATTACCTTTTACTTAGAAGGAGATGAAAGTTCTCTTCTTTTCTCTTTATAATAAATAAGTATCATCAAATCAAATCATCAACAAATCACTTAAAAAGAAACCACCATCTAAGTTGAATCCTCCACACTTAGAAAATTCCAACCTTAAAGCCTAGCTAAGACATGCCACACGAGCCTTAAATCACACACACATTAGGCTAAGTCACTATTTCTAGCTCTATGTTAGGGCGGTGCATAGTTTGATGCCTGATTTTATTTTGTGATGTAATATTTTTAGATTGGATATTATGATGCATGTGTGTAGAATGGAGGGTAGGATGATCTTAGTCTAATCATGTCATCTACAGGGGATTGTGCTTAAGGGGCACTATAATAAAATATATATAAATAATTTTGTGCAGGTTGCTTATATCCCTAAGCATGATCCAAATTAGGATAGGTGGACTTGATTACCCATGTGTAAAGTACTAAGTCCAAAATTATTCCTATAACTTCTTGGGTTGTGTGGTATGTTTAGCTAATCTCTATTTTGCAAGTTTAGTTAGATTTATCTTTCCCATTTTAATGTAATTTTTGTATTTAAGATTAAGAATGAATGTTATGGGGGATGAAGGTGAACATTGGTCATAAGACTCTTATGTACCATGTGAAACCTTGGAGAAAACTATATCCCAAGTCCAAATGAAGAAAGAAGAAAGAAAGAAAGAAAAGAAAGAAATGAAGAATGAAGACCCCATAACATGAATTCTTTCTAAATTGTAATTATTCTTTTGTAATCTAGGTTGTATAAGGGTAGAGCTACCACCCACTTTTCTTTTGGGTTTGTGCGGGAGCCCACCACATCAGCCTCTTATTCTTTTGCACTAGTTTTATAAAATTATTTGGTGTTTGTTTAGCTTGTGCATTAAGATGACATGATTTTTCTAGTTTCTTCATTGATTGATGAATGACCTGGATGCGATTAGACTCCTAGAAAAAAATAAATTTTCTATCCAATTAATCAACTCAAAATTAAAATTAACAACTCATAACCTCACCTAAAAAAGCCTAGGACATAAATCAAGATAATAAAAGATTTAACAACTCCTTAGCTAGATGTTGTATGTCTCACATCATGCATAAAAATATATTGCTTCACTCTTGCTAATGGAGGGCTTCCACCTTTGCATGAGAAAATGGCTTGATCTTTGAGACCCATGGTGAAAACACACCTCCTTCTTACTGATTTTAACCTATAATAAAACTTCTTATGCATTAGGCATATGAAATCCCATAGCCTATGTGAAATAAATTATCCAAAAATTATAATAAAACTTAACAAAATTAGCATTAGATTAAGTCATTTATTCATGCCCTTCATGATCTAGTCTCTTAGGGAGTATGTTTAAGGACTTAATCTCTTTCTAAATAAACAATAGCCTAGCTATCTTGCAAAGCATAAGATTTGTCTACCTGTATTTAAAATCATAGGAGGAGTTAGTTCGCAGCCACCCCCCGACAGTTGTTAGGCCAACAGTCGGGTGATTTATCCTCTCTTGTGGAGGTAAACAATATACACATTTTTGCCTTAGATTTAGGTCATGCTTTGGCTCTCACCAAATCTCCCTAGATTTAGGTTACGAGGTTGATGTTTTCTTTTAGAGCTATAAGCATAAATCCTCACCTCTTAGGCATTTCCATGATGATGTGTTATGGGAACTAGATTTCTAATAAAATTCAACTCAAATAATTAAATCTCTTCAAATTTTAAAAAATGAAGCCCAACCATAGGATAGTTTAGGATACTGCTAGGTTTCCCAGCATCGTGAGCATCCTACTCATCTCCATTTGGTTTTGATAATAACTCCATCCTTTTGATCAATCCCACTTGATCTTCCAAAAATAACCAATTTGTTGATAGTCCTATCTTTGAAATCTTTGGAGACAATGATCATTTACCTTAATCGAGAGTATTTTTAAGGAATCTCATTCTTTATGATGTAATTAACAATGGGGGCTTGCCTCCATAGGGAACTTAATGAACCTGGTTTAAAATAAACCCTGCTTTACTTTTTCATGTAAAGTAGGAGAAGAATCTCTGGTACATTCGAAGACCCGTTGTCCTTAGGAGTCCTTAATAGGTGATTAGGTCTATTGTAGGATGGTGACTTCTGTCTCTTGAGATAGTACATCATTCCTCAATGTCGTACCCGATCACTCTAATAAGAACATCTGCGGATCTACATGGCGTCCAACAACATACAAAATTTTTATTTTTCAAATTCCCCCAAAGAGTTTGAGAAATAAAAATAAACACCACATACTGTTAATCAATGTATTTATCACAAGATTAGTGAGAGTAAATTCAATATTCTAATGCTATATGTTGATAATATTCTAATGGCAAGTAGCAATATGGACCTTTTACATGAAAATAAGAGATTTCTTTTAAATAAATTTAAAATGAAAGATCTTGGGAATGCATCTTTTATATTGGGTATACAAATTCATCAAGATCATTCTTTTGGTATACTTAGTTTATCACAAACAACATATATCGATAAAGAGCTTAGTAGATTTGGAATGAAAGATTGTGCAAAAGAAGATACACACATTGCTGAAGGTGATAAGTTCAGTTTACTTCATTGTCTAAGAAATGAATTAAAAAGAAAGAGATAGAATAGATCCCTTATGCATCTGTAGTATAGAGTCTTATCTATGTTCAAGTTTGTATACTTGATATTACATATATTATTGGAATGATTGATAGATATTTAAGTAACCCAAAATGAATCATTGAAAAATAATAAAATGGGTTATGCGATATCTAAGATTAATATATTTTATGCTCACATATGATCAGATCATTTAGAGATCATGGGGTACTCTAATTTTGATTTTGCTGATTGCCTCGATTGTAGAAGATCCACTTTATACATTATTTTCATATTAGCTAGGGAGCTATATCTTAGAAGAGTGTTAAATAATCAATCATAGTTTTTTCACTATGAAAGCATAATTTATAGCTTGTTATGAGACATCAAATTAAGGAATATGACTGAAATTTTATTATCGGGATAAATATATTTGATGTAATAGAGATCATTAAAATAAATTATGATATGAGTCTAAGTTGTATTCAAAGAATTAGAGAAGTTCGTCAAAATCAAATCATATTAACATAAAAATTTTTATTGTAAAAAAAAAGGTTCTTAGTTCTCAAGTATCTATGGACCACAAATCTTTTGATTGTAGATTCACTTACAAAAGATTTACCACCTAAATTATTTCATAAATATGTGACTCGTATGAGAGTTATTTACTTTGATAATATGCTAGAATAGTATGAGTTATTTTGTGATATTTAATAATTGTAAACATGTTTTTTTTATCACACTAAAGTATTATTATTACATTATTATTTAAAACTCTAAAATAAACTTATGTAACTATATTTATAACTTTTTTTAAGTTATTAAATATGACCAGTTGGAAATATGTATGTATATGATCACATAAAATTTTTTCATCCATACTTGATCTATGTTGTTAATCATATTGATTTAGTGATCATTGATGAGTCTTGTTATAAAAAAATTATAACAAATATGACTTTGATTATATATCAAGTTTGTTAATGACCCATATTGTCTAAAGATATTTTTTTGTGAAGATAGCAAATATAAAGCTCTTAAGATATTAATAATGTATGAGACTGAAGTGGAAGATTGTTGGAAAGGTTGGATGTGGCTTACACACACACACACAAGAAAATATAAGGGTTTGTGTGTGTGGGCTTACAATAATAATAATAATAATAATAATAATAATAATAATAATAATAATAATAATAATAATAATAATAATAATAATAATAATAATAATAATAAAATGGGCCTAAGTAGGCCCTATTTTATGAGCCGATTTTGGTTTTTTAGTTTAAGTTATAGATGAATTTTGGAGGGTTTTATTATCTTATTTTATATATAAGTGCATTTTGATTTTATAGTTTTTCTTCATGACAACATTGAATTAATTTTCTTAATTACAATCTAATATTTTGATTGATTATAGTTCTCAATGTTGGATACAACATTATGTTGCTTACTACATTATTTTTTTTTGTTAGTTAATAATTATTACATGGGTTAATATATATATATACAATAAACACATACACAATTCTTATGTATTTATATATTTAATACATAAACTTCAAATTTTACATATATATAACACCCCAATCTTAAAAATCATATGAAAAATATCATCATCACTTATTAAATATAAAATGCACATTTTTAAGTATAAAAAAATATTATATAAGTAAATATGTAACTTTAGGTATTAGATTTGTAAATATATAGAAATTGTGTAATGTAAATCTTTCATATATATATATATATATATATATATATACATATATATATATTTATTTATTTTGTGTTTTAGTTAGATTGTTGGCAAAGAGAAAGAGTAATAAATTGTATGCAAAACCAATATGTCATGAAAATGGCTAATTGTTCATAAGATTGAGTTTGTAAAATTGATAATTATAAATTTATAATCAACAAATAAAAAATTATACCTCCATTTTGTTTCACTTTGATTCCGCTCAAACAATTCTTTATAGTTGATGTCCCATTTTTAGATAGCATGCCTCACGTAATTTTCCTAATTATGAATATCATGGAGTCCATTTTAATCCACAACAATATTTACCATACCAAAGCCTTGATAAGATTTTGCTCATCTCACTCTAATGAAATTGAAGGATGATCTTAATAGGCCTATTAGTTATGATGGTTCAATATATGTCTTCTAACTAATATTAAGATATAGACTATCATATTAGGATAATAGTATCTCAATTATAGTTTTTTTATGTTGATTTTGATAAATTAAAGTATAAACATATCATCAATATCAAGAGTGTCACTTAGATATATCTTAGAATGTATATAACCTTAAGGAGCAAAGTCCCTTTCAAAGAATGATCAACTCAAATTAACTACTTAATTTAACATTATCTTAAAGCTTTGATTTATGAATATTTTAATTGAATTGTTTAAATTTTAAAATAAATAGATAACTTTTATAAAGATTTTTGATAAATTGTAGGTAGTCATAAGAAATAAATTATGAAATTTTAATTTAAATATATTATCATAAAATATTTATTATTTTTGAATAAAAATAATTAATTGATAAAATGAGAGTTAATAAGTGAACATATATTACTAAATAAATATAATAAAATTCTTAAATGATCAATATGAATGTTAAGTTAAAATATAATCAAGTGAAGGTTAATATATTTTAAATTATTATATAGTTGAACATGAACAACATACATTTATTTAATAATTTTGTGTTAAGAATGACTAGATAACTTTTTATAAATATGATTTTTAAAAATTTAGAAGATGAATAATTAATTTTTTATAAAGATTTTTTGATAAATTGTAGGTAGTCATAAGAGATAAATTATGAAAAATTATTTTAAATATATTATCATATTTAACCAAAATATTTATTGGTTTCTATTGGATACAAATTAATTAGATAAAATGAGAGTTAATAAGTGAACATATATTACTAAATAAATATAATAAAATTCTTAAATGATCAATATGAATGTTACTTTAAAATATAATCAAGTAAAGGTTAATATATTTTAAATTATTATATAGTTGAACATGAAGAACATACATTTATTTAATAATTTTTGTGTTAAAGACATAGATTGTTTATCAAAATTTATGAAGTATTAATAAATAATGAAAATATATAAATCATAAACTTATAATTGATAGAAATGTTATTTAATTATGTCAACACAACTAATCATAATGTAAAGACATAAATAAATGATTAAATGGATAATTAAAAATTGTAAATAAAAAATTATATAAATAAGAAAATAATAATGAAAATGAAGTATTATGACTTGATGATATTTGTAGAACAAATATACTATTTCATTAAATGATTTTAACCATTCTCTAATTTTATTTTTTTTCAAACTTCTATCAAAGTCATTTATTAATTGAACAATGAATGTAAGTAGAGATCGATTCACATAAATTTTATGTTGTGCCTTAATTGAAAAGTCTTGGGGGAACCAATGAAGTTTGTGATATTATCTTTATACTCACTATCTAATTCCTATGAGGAAAATAAATAAATTAAATAAATTTGAAAAATATAATATATTATTTAGAAATTTAAAAAAAAAATCTATTAATTGATTACCTTTCTGTAGATCTATTACTGGCATACTAATAATAGCTTGAGCCTCATCATCAAATAATATAAATGTAGAATTTGAGGTTGCAACATCTAATTTAATAAGATATCTATATGAAAAAAATCAATATAAGAAACATAATAACCATTAAATATAAATCATTTTAATTTCATAAATTATTTACCTCAAACTATATTCTACATTTTTTTATTTGAGCACTTGGTACATTCTATTGAATCTTTTTATAATTACCTTTGATTTACATGTACTATATGCATTATACTAAAGGTTTCCTTCTTATTATTCCTTTTTAGACACCCTTGTATCATAATGATCTAGTAAAATAATATTATTATAAAAATATTATTTTAAAAATACATAATTTTATATACCTCTCGATAAATGCTCATGGATCTTAAAAAAATTAATTAGTACATATCTTTCATTAGTTAATTGACCCTATAGAATTTCATTAAACCTATAATTTAAATTTCAAGTTAAAAAGTAATCATTATAATAAACTAATCAAGCATATTTAAAAAAAACTTACATACCAATCCTTTATTTTTTTTATTCTATCAAATCTAGATTAATTTCTAAACTTGTTGATGATGTTGTTGACAATGCAAAACCTATAATTTTAAATATATAATGATTATAAAAAAAATTAAAAATCAATACTTGTATAGATTGTTGTAACCATTAAAATTCTGCATTACAAAATATTAAAATATATTTAAGAATATTATATCATTATAATATTTTCCAATAATTAATTTTGCTAATATTATTTAAAACTCATCTTTATTTCTAATTGTTGGCCTTGTGTTTGTAGCTAATGCTTCCCACAAATGTGTAAATAATATATATAATATATATATATATATATATATATATTACAAAATATTTTTTTCTTAAGTTCACAATCTAAGTGTCATAAATCCAAGAACTTGTAGGTCTCCCTTGATAATTTTTTTTATCCATCTGTCTATACACCAATCTAACGTCATTAACTTTCATAACCAGTAGAAGAATATATGTTTCAAATATAAATAAACATTATTAATATTAAGAATTTCATATAATAAGAAAAAAATATAATAAAACTAAGAAAATTTGTACATGAAGGTGAATTTGGATTTGACTTCATATCGATATTGTTGATAATTTAGTAGATGATGAGAAATTATTATCATCAACTTCACATATTTTTTTGAGATTATTTTATATAATCTAAAATTTATCATTCACATTATAATTTTTTTTTATATTTTAATTTGTCCATTTGATATCATATATATCTTGCCAATATTTAATTTGTTAGTAAAGTTATCGATAATATCATTGTACATTATTGCATATATCTTTGAACAATGTTCATAAGATAAGAGAAATCATTGAAATTAAAGTTAATTATTTTAAAAAAATATTGATTATAAAGAATATAATACAAAATCATTACTAACAAAATTGTATATAATAATATAATAAAATCCAAAAATATTTAATTGTAATAATTAATTACTTTCACATCCATCAAAGTAACTTTTGGACCTTTCCTTGTCCCGATTTAAAATCTTTTATATTCTCTTTTTTGTAACTAAAACTTTTATGCTCTAGTAACATTGATGTCTAATTGAGTGATAATATTTGATGAATCCATAAATATTGACCTATCATAATTTTTTTAAAATATTTAGTGTTGTTAGCATATGTAAGAAGTGAAAAATGTATTATGATATTTCAATAAAAGAATAAATAAAATTTATTCATATCAATAAAGATTAAAGATTTTTTTATATACCTAAAGATTATTAAGAAGATATTAGTATATTTTTTGTATACAATATTTCTTGTATAATGACTCCTTGATGCATATTTATCACGGATGATAAGCACTTTTGTGTTGTTCATTGAAATTCCTCTAGATAATGCAACATATAATTGTTCATAGAATACATCTTGGAAGATATATTCCAATTAGGTATTGTTTGACCTTGCGACTTTATGATTGTCATTGAAAACATAGATGCATTGGAAATTGTTTTAAACAAATGGTAGAGTTTCATCGTCACTTGGACATAAAGGTATTCTTGGGATCAAAATAATTTGCTAGAGAATTGAGCGGTTGATATTTCAAGAATAACATTCTCTTTAAATAATTTGCAAATCATTCTTGTTTTATTGCATAATCCATTTGAAAGATCTAAATTTCTTAATAACATTATTGGACAATTTTTTTTAGAACAAGTCGATAGGAAGTCCATTAGGTGCCAATGAGTTCAAATTTCACATAATAGAGATTAGATTTGCCATCAATAACACTTGTCAAAATTGAAGTAATTTATCTAATTTCCATATTTTTTAAGCTTTTGATTTATCTTATGAGCATAATTTTTTTGTTGCTAAGATAGCTCTTTTCATAATGTAATCAGTTGATATAGCATTTTCATGCAAACATAGATATATATCATTTATTAATAAATCTTTTGAATCTTCACTGCTCACATAGTTTATTATCATCTCATTTAGAATCTTTACTAATCTATCTTGTTTTGCTCATCTCCATTTCCAATTCTAAGTATGAATTCAAAAAATGAATCATTTTTGCTCTCATATTCTTTTTAATTTAAAACTTCTATATCGACCATAAATATGACATAACTAAACTATACTTAATAATTTCATTTTTGATGCATATACAACTTATCGAAAGTCACCTTCAAATACAATCATTTTGCCACTAAAATAAATAGAGTTATTCATAATATCTCTTAATGTTCTCCAAAGACTCTATTGATGTTCATTTACCATTGGCTTCATCCCAAATTATAATACTTGATTTCTTAAGTAATAATGCAAGACCACTTTGATTTGGTATTGCACATCTACTTGATTATGTTGCATTTATTATTTTAAATGTTGAATGTGTTGTTGACCTCACGCAAGATTGATGCTACCCCACATGTTGCTATTACTATTGCTATGTGACCATCCATTCTTAAGATTGCAAGTAATGCTCGATATAAAAATATTTTATGTACCACCATGACCATCTAAAAAATATGACATTCTTCTTATGATATATACGGTTTATAATTTCTACATATGCCTTTTTGATCTACATTAAGTCTCCGGATTATGTTAATATCTTCACTTGGTGTCGTTACATTTAATTCTTCCATTAGCTCCCTCTTTTGAAATTCTTCATCTTTCTCAAATGAAGTAATATTTTCTCAGGGCAATTTAGGTAGATCAAATTCAGATATACTCTTACCCATTCTCTCAATAAATACTTTGATGTTTTTTTAATGTTTTTCTCACACATAATTCTTCAAAAAGACTACCATTATTTTGATAATCTTGAATAATAATAATTATTTCATAGTTGATTTATATTTGTAGACTAACAATAAATTAAATAAGTAGCAAAAAATAGATTTAAATGGCATTTGAAAATTGGATGCATGTTTAAATATTCAATATAGTCACCGTTTCCAACAAACCATGCTTTACAAACTTCTTTAAATGTGAAACACTGTATTTTTGTACTTTTCATAAATCAATAAATGATGTTTGTCCATAAGCATGATTTAATAACATTCTTAAATAATATCTTTCACCCTTTGATGGATTTTTGCGTATTTATCCAATTTGCTCAAACTTTTGTCATCTTTTCCAAAAAAATTTTGTCTTATCGAGACATATTTTTCTAGAATTTCTATATAGATATTGTTTTGCCTCATCTCTTTTAATTAACTCAAAAAACTATGACAACATAGTTTTTTTTGATTACTAAATGTTAATAAATCACATAAATTCTGATTTTTATTTATAATATATAGCATGCATGTCTTCTAAATGTAGCTATAAATTACACAATGGATACATCTCATTTAAATCAAATTCAAATATTCTCCATAATGCTTAGGGTTGATACCCATCTTCCATCTTAATACTTGAATCTCATCAAAATTTTCTCTCTACGTTCTTTGAAATTAAAATTGATATTTTATCATTATGTTGACCTTACTTTTGGAATGAGTTCTCAATCTCCTCATCATAGATCTAGGACTCTTCTAGACACTAAGATCTTCTTAGTCTTAAGATACTTCTAGTGATTTGGTGAACACTTAACCTAAGCTAGAGGCTTAGAAGGGTTAGTCATAGGAGCTATGCCTAAGGGACTTAGGAGACTTACCCATAGTCTAAACCTAATCAATGTTCACTTTCTCAAATCAAACCCCAAATTAAAATTTCAAATTCAAATTCAAAATTCCAAAATTTATCAATCTCAACCTCAAATCCAAGCTCAAAATCCTTCCTAAGCCTTATGATTGAATCCCATGGATTTAGCCTACCCAAATAAAATTCAATCAAACCCAACTCTAAATGATTGAAACCCAGATCAAATCCAAGCTTTAAACCCCTCTTAAGCCATGTAATCTGATTCTACAAACTTAGCCAAATCTCCACCCAATTCAATCCAAATTCAATTGATTTCTTCTTGAGCGAATCATATATTCAATCATCTTCACAAATATAAATGAAATCTACACTCGAATGATCAAAATTCAATCAAACTAAATCAAATTCTCTTATAAGCCCTTTGGACCTACCTTGATGAGCTTGGCTAAATTTTGCTTTCAAATCACTCCAAACTCATTTGATTTTCTTATAAATCAATTATTCTTTAAATATCTTCCCAAATATAAATGAAACTTACATTTAAATGACCAAAACTAAATCCAAAATCAAATCAAAACCTAATCAAAGACCCTTTCAATTCTTTAGACTTAACCAAATCCCATCCAAATCAAGTCAAAACCAATGGATATTTTCTTGAGTCAATCATTCCTCCAACCACCTATCAAAATATAAATGAAACATGCAATTATCCAAACTAAGATCAACCCAAGTCAAAATCAACTTAGCCCTTTTGACTTGAAATTTTTAAATGAACCAAAACCTGTTAGAATCTAAATTGATTACAGCTAAATTTATATTTTAATCCTAAACTCATATATAAATTCAACTAGTCCTCAATCAAACCAAAATCAAGACAATTGACCCATTTAGGTTCACTTGATCCAAAGTGACCTAAAGAACCATTTGAGCCAAGTTCCAATCTAACCCAAATTGGATTGAACCAAGCTCATCAAAACCTTTCACCATGATTGTTGACCACCCTAGGATCATCAATTATCACAAATTAGGTCAAACCAAGTCAACTTTGTCATTTGAAGTCAACCCCAACCCATATGAACCAAATTAGCCAAAAACCTATCATACACTAAAAAATTGAAACCATGGCTTAACACCAACCCATGATCAATGATTGAACATGACTTATCAATTGAGCCAAACCAAACCCAATTGATCCTTTGACTCAAGTTGACCAAAATTGACCTAAAAGACCAAAATAGGTCAAATCATGATCCAACCCAAATTGATTGCAACCAATGGCTCAAGTTTATTCCAAGTTGATTATTGAACTTAATCAAAACCATAATTGAGCTCGGTTTGACCAATTAGACCCAATTGACCAACTTAGCCCAAATTGATTCATGGTCAAATTGGTCTAAAACTAAATTAAATCTAAATCAACTCTAAACAAAGCCTACAATCATCTTCAATTAACCAATTGAACATGAATCTACATCTAATCCAAGCCAATTTGACCAATTTGGTCAATTGGTCAACTTTTATTTGACCTATGTGAATCCAAATGAGCCAAAAATCAAACCTAAGCCAAATTGATTGAAACCAATTGAAAAATCATTTAACCTAACCCAAGCCTTGGTTTGACCCAATTTGATAATTGGTCAATCTAACCCAACTTAACCTAATTTGACCCATAAGAGCAAAATTGAGCCAATTCTCTTGGAACCAAGCCATGATCACTTGAATCTGATTCAACCCAAACCCATCTTGGATCGAGCCCAAAGCCAGCTCAAACCCAAATGGACTCAAAAAATCTTCCTTGATTTTCCTCCCACATGGGATTTTGCAAAATTAGCAAAGTCCACTCATCCTTTCCACTTGAAACCCTCACACAAAATGGGGTCGACCTACTCTCACTAGCTAAGTGGCTATGGACCAAGGAGGGAGTTAACTCACTTCCCTCACTACCAATCCATTGGATCCGGGAAGCCAAGGCGCCTTGTGCCACCTCTAGCCTTCCTCCAACCCAATCGTGCATGCCTCCCTCCTAATTTCGATCTCATTAGTTTTATTTTTTTGCATAGTTGTGTTAAATTTATTTCTTAATTTCTAATGTATTACCTTATAGTTCTAACACAACATATATTTATTTAATAATTTTTGTGTTAAAGATGAATAGATAAATTTTTATAAATATGATTTTAAAATTTACAAGATGAATAGATAACTTTTATAAAGATTTTTGATAAATTGTAGGTAGTAATAAGAAATAAATTAGGAAAATTTAATTTAAATATATTATCATATTTAACCATAAATATTTATTATTTTCTAGTGAATACAAATTAATTAGATAAAATGAGAGTTAATAAGTAAACATATATTACTAAATAAATATAATAAATTTCTTAAATGATCAATATGAATGTTAATTTAAAATATAATCAAGCGAAAGTTAATATATTTTAAAATTATATATGAACATGAACAACGTTCATTTATTTAATAGTTTTTGTGTTAAAGACATAGATTGTTTATCAAAATAAATGAAGAATTAATAAATAAATAAAAAATGTATAAATGATAAACTTTATAATTGATAGAAATGTTATTTAATTATGGCACATGAACTAATCATAATGTAAAGACATAAATAAAAGATTAAATGGATAATTAAAAATTTAGTAATGCAAAAATTATCTAAATAAGAAAATGATAATAAAAATCAAGTATTATGGCTTGATGAAATTGTCTTGTAGAATAAATATACTATTTCAATAAATAATTATTAATCTTTCTCCAATTTTTTTATTTTTTATTTTTTATTTTTTATTTTCTATCAAAGTCATTTATTGATTGATGAACAAATATGCGTGAGATCTATTCACATACATTTTATCTTGTCCCTTAATTGAGAAAGTCTTTGTGGAACAAATAAAGTTTGTGATAATTTTTTATACTCCTCGATCCATTCTGAGGAAAAAAATAAAATAAATAAATTATAAAATATAATATATTAGAAATTCAAAAAATATGTTAATTGATTACCTTTATTTTTTAGCTCTATAATTGGCATACTAATAATAACTTCAGCCTAATCATCAAATAGTGTAAATGTAGAATTTAAGGTTTTATCTTCAACATCTAATTTAATAAGATATCTACATGAAAAAAATCAATATAAGAAGCGTTTAGGCTACAATCACTGGACTTGGATGCTCTCATTGTTGAACTTGATTTATACTGTAATGACCACGGTTGGGTTGGTTCTGTTGGCACTTTATTTCTCTCTGTTGTTAAAGGAGTGTTGTTTTTTATCTTTTGTATCTGTGGCTTTCTCTCCCATGTGTATGTGATTGGCTTTTGCTATACTTGGTGTCTTGCTCTTTTGGTCCACACTCTCTTCAATGGATGGGTTGGTTCCCAGGTTTGTAGGCTATGATGGATGGTTGATTTCACCCATTCCTTGGTGTAGTAGCCGTCTGTTGTATCCTTCCTTTGGATTTGATGCACATGGTTGTGGCGGTGGTTTGATCGTCAGCTTTTCCACAACTCTATTTATCTCAGTGTTTGTTTCCCTCGATTTAGCTCATATCACTTTAATGGTCCTTTTTTCTAGATGTTTTGATTGTTCTTCTCGCATGTCATTTCTTTCGAGGTATAAACTTCTTACCTCATGTATTATTGTTGGCTAGCTATTTCTCATGTGTATCTTTTTTTTGCTTTCTTTGGTTATTTTCTTTCTCTTTTGATATGTGTGGATTGTACTTATGGGATTTACTCTAGGATGATTGTAGCTCTTTGAGCGTAACCAAGTTTACCCCTTTTAAGGACCTTGTAACCCCTTTTGGTAATAAAATTCCCCTATATGGGGTTCCCAAAAAAAAATCAATATAAGAAGCATAATAAATATTAAATATAAATTATTTTAATTTCATAAATTATTTACCTCAAATTATATTCTACATTATTATTTGAGCACTTAGTACATTCACTGAATCTTCTTTTATAATTACCTTTGATTTACATGTATTAAATGCATTATACCAAAGGTTTCTTCTTCTTTTATTCCTTTATAGACACCCATGTATTATAGTACTTGACTAGTACAATAATAATAAATTAGTAATAATTATTATTATAAAAATACCTATATATATACATACCTCTCGATAAATGCATGTATTGATCTTAAAAAGATCGATAAGTGCATATCTTTCATTATTGATTGACAGAGTATTGATTTTCATTAAACTTGTAATTTAAATTCCAAGTTAAGTAGAAGTAATAATTATAATAAACTAATCATATTTTTTTAAAAAAATTACATCCTTTATTTCTTTTGATTCTATCAAATGGATTAATTTCTAAACTTTTGATCATGTTGTTGATAATGTGAAACCTATAATTTTAAATATATAATAATTATAAAAAAATTAAAAATTAATGCAATACATGTATAAATTGTTGTAACCATTAAAATTCTTCATTACAAAATATTAAAATATATTTAAGAATATTATGCCATTATAATATTTCCCAACAATTGATTTTGCTAATATTTCTAGAAACTCATCTTTTATTTCTTTTAATTGTTGGCATTGTACTATAGCTAATGCTTACACATGAATGTAAATAACTCGGACCGAAGCAAAAAAAATATTACAAAATGATTTTTATTTCTTAAGTTTGTAATATAAATGTCATATCTTAATCCAAAACTTGCAGTCTCTCTTGATATTTTTTTTATCCCTCTCTATATATCATTCTAACATCATTAACTTTCATAACAAATAGAAGAATACATGTTTCAAATATAAATAAATATTATTAATATTAAGAATTTCATATAATAAGAAAGATAATAGAATAAAATAAGAAAATATGTACCTAAAGGTGAATTTGACTTGATATATGTTATTCGATAATTTAGTAGATGATGAGAAATTATTATCATCAACTTCTTCACATATTTCTGTGAGATTATTTAATATAATCTTAAATTTATCATTCACATTATAAAATTTTTTTATTTATATTTTTAATTTGTTCATTTGATATCATATATATCTTGCCAATATTTAAAATGTCAGTAAACTTATTGATAATATCATTGAACATTATTGTATATATCTTTAAACTCTATTCACAAGACAAGAGAAATCATTGAAATTAAAGTTAATTATTTTTAAAAGTACTAATTATAAAGAATAAAATATAAATCATTACTAACAAAATTGTATATAATAATATAATAAGAACTAAAATATTTAATTACGATAATTAATTACATGCACATCCATCAAAGTAACCTTTTAGACCTTTCCTTGTTTTAAAATTTTTTATGTTCTCTTTTTGTAACTAAAACTTTTATGCTCAAGTAACGTTGATGCACTGATAATTTAGTGATAATATTTGCTGAATTCATAAATAAAAAAATTAAAAGATAAATTTAAATTTAAACATTATAAACAATAACAAATATATATATAAAGTTGGGTTATAATTTATTTAATGTTGTTATGTTCTATTATAAAGTTCATTATTGTTGAAATTCTATAAAAACAAACTATGTAGAGACATTTTCAGTGAACTCGGACTACTAAATTAGAATTATGAACTATGACTATTAAGATTAATTCGATAGAAACAATAAAAAAGTAGTTTTAAATTAGATCTTTTATTTGTAAAGAAAATATAAAACAAAAGTAAAATGCATATCTGTTTGATGTAAAATATAAATTAGGTAGAAAATATTCCTGAAAAAAAAAAGAAAAAAAATTCAATATGTATGTTAAAAAACTAAAATGGAAATCATATATCCTAAAATTCATACTAACCTCGATCATAAAGCTTTCTCAAAATTACGGTCCATGATCTTCCTCTCTAACGTTTCCTCTCTCTCCCACTCTTTGGGAAATTTACATACATAGCACAGGAGAAAATAACGTTGTTTTAAAATAGCCTTCTTCTCTAAAGTTGTTTCTCGCTCCACTCTAGGAGAAAATATCGAATTAAAAATTTATATAATAAAATTAATTGAAAATAACATAGCGTGTAGATTAATATAAGCGTTCATTAATTATTTATATAATTGGAAATCACATTAATTTTAAAATAATTTATGTAAACTCATTAATTATTTATAATTAAGTTTATTAATTTATTTTTAGAATTTGGGTATATATTATATCACTAGGATTGAAATCATCAAATCAATTTGAATATAAAATTAAAGACTAAGATTAGAAGAAACACAAGCTAATTTTAATAATAGGTATGTATGGTGTATATATATATAAATTGAATTTTGATTGAGAAATGAAGAAGTTGGAATGGATGTGAGCTCCCATTTTAGCCTTTGCAGGAAGAAAATCAAGTGGGAAGGCTTGGAATCTCTGAGTCCTGGAGTTTTAAAATTTCTTGGGAGCTCATGAAGTGAATCATGTGAGTCTCTCAATTTTGTATAAAACTTAAATTTTAATTATAAAAGCATAGAAATAAAACAACAATACATTACATAAAAGTAAAGTACAAAATAAAGAAAGAGAATACAAAGATTTTTATGTGGTTAAACTAAAACTTACCTTGTCAAACAAAATAAAATTTACTAAGTCAAAATGAGATTACAACAAATCTCTGTACTCTCCTTCACGGGCAACAACCCAACACCATACTTTCCTTAGGGTACACTTTAATTCATCAACCATGAAACAAGATAGTATAGAAATAGATAAGTTAAGCACAAAATAAATTGACCAAATGCAAAGCCAAGAAGGAGAACAAGTCACTTAATATGCAAAATCAGGTAGAATGAAAGCACATTGTTAAGCTTTTCTACAAGAAAATCTAATCCTCCAAGTTCTTGTATTATCCTCAAGCCAATCACTTGTAGGTTGGAGGATGGAAAAGGATGATGAAATTAGCACTTGATTAACCAAGAAGAGATCTCTAAAAGTTTTGCAAAATTCCAAGAGAAAGTTTTCATAAGATTTTCCCAAGAGAAGTCAACTTAGTCTAAGAAATATTATTTATAAGACAATGGGTCATGAGGTTCCTCAAGTGGAAAAATAAGGAAAACTTATTTGAA
This sequence comes from Cymbidium sinense, assembly GCA_021442155.1. Classification (NCBI taxonomy): domain Eukaryota; kingdom Viridiplantae; phylum Streptophyta; class Magnoliopsida; order Asparagales; family Orchidaceae; genus Cymbidium; species Cymbidium sinense. The sequence goes on along the minus strand of CM038227.1, from coordinate 30,343,503 downwards.
TTAATTTAAATATAAACCAATAAAAAAAAATAAATGCAATGAGATAAAAAAATCGCCAAGAGAAATAGAGAATTTAATATGGAAGGTTGATTTAATTAAAATCAATTTGAAATTCAAATTTTATAAGGGATTTTAGGCAAGGCAAGGAAGAGAAGGTTTAAGTAAGTGATTCAATTTCAATCAATTAAATTAAATTAATTTAGCATGATAAAAAAACAAAAGGGATATGGAAGAAAAATTAATTTGGAAAGAGATTTAAATTTAATCAATTCATCATATGACTTGATTTTCTAATGTATTAAGATTATTACTTGGTGAGAAGAGAGAGAGAGAGAGAGAGGAGAAGAGTTTGAATTATTACCAACAAAACAATTAATTGTAAGTGAAAGAATAATTTAAATTAAGCATGATATATGATCTGCCAAAAGAAGTTTTCATGATGGGAATTAATATTTAATGCAATATCATGGAATATTCAATCAATTCATCTGATGAATGAATGAAGGAAAGATAACATAAACAAGTGTGAATTATTTTAACCAAAACCAAAACCAAAGTTTTGAGTAATTTGGTTTGGTTTGAACTTATAATTTATTTTACTTTTAATTATAGAAAACTTTGGTTTTGGATCAGTTTGTTAAATAAAATTTTGGATGGAACCAAATAAACAAAAATAATTATATGTAATGAGGTATTATTAATTTATGTATAGTAGGCTTATCTATTACTTATTTTATTTATTTATTTAATACTTGGTAGGTGCTTTTTTTGGAGGACCATTATCCAATTTTTCAAAATATTTTGGTCTCATAACATGGTAATATGGTTCCATCAATTCTAAGTTCAAAACATCATTAAGGTAAGTAAAATTAGTTCTAAATATTTATTTTAGCGCGAAGTAGTTAATTGCATTTTATTATATTTATGTTATTTTTCTTATTGCTTGTTCATTATACAATAAAAATTATGTCATAATTTTTTAAATGTACAAACTTGGTTTATCCAAAACCAAACCAAAATAATCTAACAAATTATTATTGGTTTGTTTGGTTTTATTTTTTATTAGGTTTAGTTCAATATTTTTAGGAATCCAAAACCAATGGTTTTAAAATTTATCATCCAATCCATCCAAATCAACCACACAACATAAAAGCATTATTTAATAAAATCCAAGATATTCATAAATTACAATACTTTCTAAAATAGATTAGATTTATTTTAATATACTTAATTAAAATTAAATAATGATGGATCAAATCTTAGGAAAGTTTAAATCAATTTTCATTAAGAGATTAATTTGAATTTGAATAAAGATATAGTTGGCAAGAGGTTTCCAAAATAGAATTTTTATAAAAGAAAGGAGATAATTCCATGGTTTATTTTGAATTTGAATTAACTCAAATAAATTTAAATTAATTTTAAATCAAGATTACGATGATCAGCCAGCATTCCAAGAGAGTTCAAATTTATATGTAATCAAAGGAATATTCAATTTGAATTCAAAAATAATTTAAATTAAAGATTCAAATTAATGAATTTTAATTTAGAAAAATATGAGATAATTATGGAAATAATTTGAATAACTCTCATAATTTATTTTAAAATAATCATGAAAACAATTCAAAAGGTTTAGGATGAGACACATGATAGAAAATTATGACAATATGAGAGAAAAATAATACCTTGAATAATATTTGATTAATTTATATACATGCATTGAATAAATGGATAATGAACATGCTAAGCATGAGAATAATTTAATGAAATGAACTTAATTTAAGTTGCATGGAATAATAATAAATGTAACAAAATTTATGCATTTAGTCACATTATCTAAAATGAATCATTTGAATAATAATTGTAAATATAAAATGTAGAATTTATGAATAATTCTCAAATAAATTATTTTGAAATGAATGAATGATTTTGTTTTTTTATTTAAGTGAGCTTTTTTTTTTTTAATGTAGTTAATCAGAAAATTCTCACAGCTCATTTTCTTTGGGATTACGATTTCATTGAAGAACATGAAGTTAAATAATTTTAAATACCTGAAGAATGTTTGATTAATTTGATATATATATATATATATATATATATATATATATATATATATATATATATTATATATATATATATATATATTTATATATATATATATATATATAATTTATTTATTATCAATAATTTAAATTATGACATTAATTATCAAAAGATATAATTAGTTCTTGTACATAAGGTTTGTTATTATCAAATCAAATGATAAGATACATAAGATGTATAGTCAACAATTATTTTGTTATTTAATTATAGTGTATAGGTGTTTAAGATATATCATATTGTAACATCAAATTTGTTGTTATATCGATCAAAAGCTTCATCAAGGAACTATCACACTTCTTAATGTAATAAATTGGGTTGAGACTTTTGGTGCCAATCTTTGGTGCTTATATTGTTGATGCTTATTTGGGTCAATATTAGACTTTTATCATTAGTGCAATAATTTATTTTATGGCTATCATTCATGATTTTTTTTAAAAGTAGACTATATTTATGATTTTATTATTTTTATGAAAAAAAATGTATTGTGGTATTATGATTGATTTTTTTCAGGATTATATTAAATTTATTTTAAAATATTTTCAAAATATTTTAGATTTATGATCAATTTTACATAGAAAAGTTACATAAATTATTTGATTCACAATTGGCAATATGGGGAAAAAAAGAAATATAGCATCAAATATATTTACATATCTAATATTTATTTTTTTTATATAATTTTTTAATATCACATCAAAACATTACTAATATCAATTTTAAAGTGAAATATACTTTTATTATGTATTTTTTGTGATTATATCATTAAAATGTTTTATAAATGAATATTAACTTTGGGTTGTTGTTATATTAGTATGCACATTAATGTAGGGGTGTGCATTCAATTTATTTGGAGTTTATTGAGATTGGTCAACTAATTAATTTTTTAATACATCAAAAAAAAATAAAAAATAGTAAGTTCACTCAAAATTGAATCAAATCATATATGAATTTAATTGACTTTGATTAAATCAGAAATTTTATACAATGCAAGATATAATGAAGGGTGTGAGTCAAGTAGAAATAATTTTTGAGTTTACAATAACTTTGACTTAAAAAAGAAAAGCTAATTAGTATTAGCTATTTTTTAAAAATTCAATTCTGGTCAATTTAATTTTTTAATATTAAATAATTAATTCTAATCAAATAACATTTAATTTCAAACAAATCAAACAACTATTTAATAAATTGAAATCAACTAAATGATGTTTATTATTTTACCATTAATGTTCACCACTATGTTAACAATCTAAATATTTAAGTACAATTTGGTGTCACATAAATAAAATCAATATTGACTACTTGTACGTTGGCCTCATCTTTGAATTTTTGAGCCATCATATTTGTTAACATATATATAGATATTAACACAAAATAAAATAATTGAGATAGAAAAAAATAATTGATGAGAGAGAAGAGAGAGAAAGAAAAAAAATATATGATATATTTTATTTTGAATGAAAATAATTATGATCAAAATTAATCAATATTCTAAGAAATGAAACTCATTTAAACAAAAATAAAAAGATAAATTGAGGGAGTTGAAAAAAAAAAAAATTTGGGGAGAAGAGAAAGAAAATAGAGGAAAGTAAAGAGAACATCAAGATAGAAAGTTTTCATTACTAAAATTTATCAATACAATAAATACTCTTCTTCCATGTTTTAAGGCTCATAGAGGAAATTTGATTTTAAAGATTCTATTTTAATTATAAGATTAACTACTACATATGGTATGAAATAAAAAAAATGAAATTGGCCTAGTCTAATTCAACTCTGATAGTAGGGAATGTGCTGTTGACATTATCGTATCAATCCCTCTCTTTAACCTCCCTTTTGTGAAGATAGTAGTGTCACCCCAATTGCATTAATAATGCATCAAGTTTACAACTTAGCATCTTTTTTTGGTAGTATATTATCCCTTGCACCGGTGACACCAAATAGCTCCACCATTGGTGCATATCAATTTGATGAATTCCATCCCAAAGAGCATGAATATTAGCTTTCCTTCTTGAATGGTGGATGTTGACTTCTTAGGAACCTTATTTGCCACAAGTCTATGTCCAAGATAATGTTGGATGGGTGGGATATGCTTTATTCGGTTCTTCATCTCATTGACATCATTCTATCATCATAAACTTCCTCTGGAAGTCCTTTTTCCTAAAATGACCCAAGATTGTGGCGACATCGAGGTGGAGACCTTGCCACAGACAGAGCTTCTGGTGAGGCTGAATATAAAAGAATTGGAAATTTTCAAATATATTACACACCCTCTTTAAAGTAAGCATTGCTTTAATTTTTTTTAACATCTATAACTTAATTGACATATAAAATCCCCTTCACCCTCCCAATAATTTCATTTAGCATCATGATACTAATATATATGTATACACAAACTTAAATATTGCTTTTTATTTGATTTATACATCCATATTTTCTATCATAAATTTGACTAAAAACACATATTTAGTATGCCAATTAATCCTTTATATTATTATTATTATTATTATTATTATTATTATTATTATTATTATTATTAATAATGTAATAATTATGTAATGCTAATGTTAACAATATTCTTACATGTTCATCTTACACATCAAATTTTACGTCAAAATATCATGATAGAAAGTAATCGAATAGTCTCAAAACTCATAAATATGTTTTGAGATAAATATAATATTAACTAATTATATATAGCATTTTCATCTCAAAATAATTTAAAATAATTATAGATTTATACTAAAAAAAATTATGATCAAAATATCATTTTTTTAAACAATTGTCCCCATCTCTTTTGTGATAATCCTCCTATGCCAAGCCAATATTGTTTCTTGTTCTAACTTCTTGAATGTAGCCCATGTTGCTATTCGAGTTTAAAATGATAGTGTAAATACTAGTAATATTCATACCAAATTTTCTACTATTCTTTTCTATAGTAGAGGACTTAGGAGGAATTATCGACTCATTTTCAAAGAGGAATATATCTGATGGATGACTTGCATATTTGTTACTTAGAAATAATATATAAAAATAGTCTCATAGATGTGAAATAAGAGATAAATAAAATAATATCTTGTAAGAGACATCATTTTGTTTATGTTATAATTCTTTTTTATAGTTTGAATTTAAGTGCTCCAAACTCTTGCATATAATTTTCAATACATTATTCTTGTAATATAACATACAATTATTAGTGTATTAATATTTTTGTGTATTGAAGTTTAATTTGAATACTAATTTCTTAGTCTTACATATGTCATTTAGTACTACAATATTTGTTAGATTAGCTTATATTGATGCTAAGCATTCTAACTACATCAAATAACTTAGAGTGGGCACAATTATTTTATTATGGTTGTAGAGCTATTTGGAATAATTCATAAATTTATTTAACTTTAATGTTAAAGACTCTTTACTATCATTTATAAATTGCAAGCCATTTCGTTAAATATCAATTATTTCTATTTCCTAATTAATTTCTAATTTAATAACGCCTAACTTGTCAAAGCCGGAATGATAGTTGATGGCTCACACTCTTCATGTAATAACCAAAATCAATAATTAAATTAAAATTCTCTCCCCTACAAATGAGCGCTAACTTTTCTAGTGTGTATGCCTAATTTTTGTTTAAAATATGGACATCTAAACTTTCTTTAAAAAAGAGAAGTTCATTGATTAATCTTTTCACATAAGAAATAATCTATTATACATTCATGAACTTAGATATCCACATGATATATTTAGGTTAAAAGCTCTTAATAAATATATATCATTAATTTGATCATTTTTATATATATATAATATATAAGGAAATGTGATAAATATATAAATATCAAATAAATTAAACTTTAACATGATAAGATCTTATTAAGTTTTTCTTTTGATGAACAAAAGATTGTTAACATATTAAAATTTAGCACATAAATATAAAATAAATTTATATTTAAAACAAACCTACAAAAAACAATATATGAAAACATTAAAATATCTTATTTAATATATAAAAAATAATCACAAATATAACAAATATAAAGATAGATGTTAAAGTAAATTATAAATTTTTTAAAAAATTAAAATTTATAATCTATATCTATAAAAAATTTATATTTACAAAATATAAACATATAAACTAATAGATGTAATAATAACATTTATTCAAGATATCATTTAATTATAGAAAAATATAAATTTACTAATTTCTTTTATAAAATTAAACAATTAAACCAAAATTGAAAAAAATAATTGAGATTATAATAAAATCTTAAATTATAGAAAATAATCATATTTATAGAAATCAAAAGAAATTAAGAAGAATAAAATTTAGTAGCTATAAAATTAAAATTTAAAACCATAGATCTAAAAAATAATAAAGAAAATACTTGGTAAAAATAACATGAATACATATATTATATTTAGATAATTTTTTTAAAAAAGAATTATCATAATTTTCATAAAAAAAGTACTTGTTTTTAGAATAATAATAAATTCAATTAAATTATTGATTAAGGTTTCATAGATATTTTACCATTTATTATAATTTTATTATTGAATATTGAATTTTGAAATAAACTATTCATTAACCAAGAAAATTCTAACCAAGTTTATTAGTGGTGTAAGGGAAAAATATTGTAGAGATAAAATACATTAAATGACTCTACTTAGATATTATATGAAAAGTAGAAGAGCTTGTTTGCAATATTTGATCTATATTGGTGTAAATAGAACATGTATTCCAAATGGGAGAACCAATTCTTTTTAGGGTTGTTTTATTATCAAAGATCTTCATTCAATGGCTCTTGAACTAAGATATCTATCTTCACTAAACTTATTCAAACACATAGTGGGTTGGGTTAGGGAAAGATGTGCATCAAATGTCAAATGTAGTATTCAAACTTTCAAGTGATTTTAATCATGTAAACATTATAAAATAAACGAGGGCTTTAGTTTCAATAATTCAAAATTTGTTTGCAAACAACAAATTAGAGGCAACAATAAAACATCCTCAAGCTTTATATATATATTGAAGAATGATACTCATTGGATTGGGTTAAACAATGATACATTATGAACATACTTATTCATAATCATCCTTCCTAGACTTAAGTCATAATCTTGTATAGTAGTCATGTCTCCTTAAAAGATACAATGTAATCCCAACATCATATTCAAGCATGTGTTTCCATCAATTTTAGTACTACTACCCTTATCTTGCTTGAATCGAACTATCTTCCAATTGACATCATGCTACAAACTAAACATATTACAACAACCTTCTTCAAGATCACTATAAAATTGTTTTTTTATTATAGACATCTCCATTTAGATTGGCACTCAAATATAGCCAAAATTATATTATAATAGCTCTAAAACTATGTTTGCCCCAAGGTAGACAATTGCAATTGTTAAGAATATGTTAAATTTTAGGAGCTTGTTCACCTTTAAATTACAACATTGCTCAATTCTCATAAAAATATTCAACTTAATCTTTATTTGTCAATGCAATAGTTTATTAATGAAAATAAAATCTGAAAACATTCACATTTATACTTATATATTTCTCTTATAAATGTGGTGATATTATCTTACTGCTATGTTTTTTTAATACTAATTTTTTGTATATATATTTATGTAAATATTATTATTTTATTATTATATTGCATAATAACTTAAAAATTTTTTTGTCATAGAAAAAGTTGGTTCGACTCTAATTATCAAATCAATATTATTAATCATCAGAATAAAATCTTAGTAAAAACATAATTTTTATATTAATTATTTAATTTTAATCATAGTTTATGAGGTATTTGAGAGGATAGCATCTGACATATCATCAAATCGGTAATATATCGACCAACGAGCTTCATCAAAGAACTGTTACCACTTCCAATAATGTGACCAATTAGTATTTGGTGACAATTCTCAATCGTATATTGCTTATGCTTTTTTTGGGTCGATTTGGACTTTCATGATTGCCTCCATTATCTATTTCTTGGTGATTATCCTTTAAACTTTTATTTAATGCTCGATATTTCATCATTTTTTAATTGAAAAAAAATTAAATTGGTTATTTTAGTACATTTTTTTATCAAAATTAGTTTAAATTTATTTTAAAACTAAAGATAACTCGTAGCACCATATGGGCTTCTCTTTAATTCATTTTTGAACCATTAGATCATATGTTCAATTTAAATGTGGGTAAGATTTGTTAAATGTAATATATTTATAGTTTAATGTCATTATTCTAATTTTGATCATTATGAATATTGTAGACATTAATTTTATTTTAGGATAATTATAATATTAAAATTTGATTTATTACATGATGTAGCTTGGTGTATGCTTTATATTGATGACATTCTTCTTGTTGATAAGACTAGAGAGGAGTCCAAGAGAAACTTGAATTATGGAGTCAACTTTAGAGTCTAAAGGTCTTAGTTCAAGTAGATCTAAAGGTGAATAAATGTAGTGTAATTTTAGTTTGTAGAAGTTAGTAGAAGTGTTTTAATATTGGTGAACAAGTCATTAAAAGAGTGAGCAATTGAGATATCTAGGCTCTATTGTCCAAAATGATGGTGAAATAGATGGAGATGTTATTAGTAGAATTCAAGTTGAATGGTTGAAGTGGAAGAATGCATCCTTTGTGTGATAGAAATGTACAAACTTAAGGATAATTTTATGGTAAGACTTTGGCCAATAAAGAGAAAAGACTAAGGGTGTGTTTGGGATGGCTTTCTAGCTACTTTGTTTTTTAAAATAGCAGAAAATATAGCAACTTCATTTGGCAACTAAATTATTGTCTGCTTTTCAAAAAATTTTGAGATGAAAAAGCTTTTTTGAGAACCAGAGCTGTTAAAGTGTGGGTATCAGAAAGCTATTTTTTAAATTTTCCAAAAAGAAAAAATTTATAATACACACAAGTTTTCAAAAACTTTCTTCACAATACCGACTTTTAAAAGCTACTGTGCATCAAACAAACCCTAGTATTGAGATAAGGATGCAGTGGATGAGTGGCTTTACTCTTAGAGATAAAATGCAAAATGAGTATGTTGGAAAAGTTGGAGTAGCTCAATGGCAAATAAGATTAGAGAGTCTTTAGATGGTTTGGGCACATAAAGCGTTATCGTCAGATGACGATTAGGAGAGTAGATGCATTGCCTTATGTTAAAAACGTGAGGTAGACCTAAAAGGCTTGGTTAATGTATAAAAAATGACCTTATTATACTTGAATTAAATGAAAATTTGACACATAATAGGACACAATGGAGAAGAAAGATTCATATCGAGCCCACATAGTGAGATAAAGGCTTGTTGTTTTATAAGCGTGTGTGCGCACACACACGTCTATTTTTAAAAAAATTTATTTTCTAATTTTGAGCATCTATTTTTACAATGTTATCAAAAAAATTGAACAATAATCCGACAAATTGTCAAAATATGGATAGAAAATACTTGAGTCAAACTCTCTAAAAAACTTTAATTAAATTTTATTTATTAATTACAATTTTATGTTATAATCACAATTTAAAAAAAAAATAGTGAATATTGGTTGTGACTAAATGTTATAATTATATCTTTGTAAAGAATGATTAAATGAGTCATATTTTTAAAATATTTTTAAATCACATCATTAATAATTATTTTCATAAGAATATTATTAAATTTAATAAAATATGAAAAAGAATTTGTCAAGATATTTTGATATTATATTTTTCTCAAAACATGCCGATAATAAAATAAAATATATATGAAAAAATCAAGGAATTGGCTAAAATTAAAAATAATAATAACAACAAATATCAATTGCTTGGTTGTAGTGGCTTATTGCATTAGAAAGGAAGCCAACTAAGCCAGTGAACTCTCAAATAAGGTCAATTTATCCTTTAAATTTTTTGTATCAAAATATAATGTTAAAATTGAAAAAATAAAATTCTAAATGTAAAAGACATTTGGAGCGGGTTTTGGGAGAGTGATGTAATGCAAAAACATACGATTGTGACTTTTGGAAACTGTATTTTGAAAAATTTATGATGAGATAATTATATTTTTAAACTTAATCTGACTATCTGTGATGACGGCTAGGAATCTTCAATTTGATTTTGTAAAAAAAAAAGTATATCTACCACAACTTCTTTATTCAATAGATACAATTTTCCATTAATTTTGCATTCTTGCAACTATCTCAAGCATACTCTTATTCATAAAAAAAATTACAAAATTTAATTCATGCTTACTATACTATTTTTTTTTCTTTTAAATATTCTACATTTTCAGCCTTTTATTTCTTTTAGTTTGTTATTATAATTTTTCTTTTAGATATTTTTTTCTAAAAAAATGAAATATATTGATTTCATGAAGGCATTCAAATTAAAAAAATAGTTTAATAAATAAATAAATAAATAGAGTGGTAGCGTCGACATGTTGTTGGGTTGTAGGCATATGTAGGGCTAGAAACTATGATACACACACTCTAAAAATTAGTGCATGGGACCTGACAAAAAAGTATCGATTAAAATAATATTAAAAAATTAAAGGGACAAGCAAGTGGACCCACATGATGCCTAGGGTGGGCAAATGCCCAATGCCCACGAAAATATTAATTTTATTTAATGGAATGAAGAAAATTTGCATATTTGCCCAGTCTAAAATTATTAATTTTATTCAATTAGATGGAGAAGTTTATAATTTTGCCCCTCCTCAAAATAATTCCCACCTTAAGAATAATTTTGAGATGAATATTAGCAAATAGTATTATATACACATCTTAAAATGAATTTAATTTTAACTTATTGTAATCTCATGTAATCAATATTTTAACTCATGTAATCTAGTTATAAACTTGATATGACACTTAAAAATACTACTAGTCAAGCAGAATCTTGATGCTAAAAGCAAGCTAATCGAAGTTGAAAAATGAGATCAAGCACTTAAAATATCCTTGGAAACATTGGGATATCAGTTAAATCCCTAAATAGCCCTCAAACATGGAGTGTTTATAGTCAAATCGAGCGTCTTGACGAGCCGGATCTAATAAGCCCAAGATCTCACAATTCCAACTTTATTTGAGTATTCAAATACTTAAAATACATCAAATGATCAAAGGAATCATTTTGAGCCATCTGATGAAGTAGGTGGTTCGACTTT